>CAEGAF010086593.1:0-19230 GCA_903067075.1 Micropoecilia bifurca | reverse complement strand
CGATTCAAGTGTTCATTCCAGTGGAGTTAAGCTTACTGCTGAATTGCGTTGTAAACACTCAAGGAGAGCAGAATACATGAGTCTAATTTACTCCATCACCTGAGAATTTGATGAGCCAAATCTGTGTAGTTATTTAGCTGCAGTCCAGGTATCATAAATGATACATTTAAATTTTTATTTTCATTTTATTTGCAGCCCTTCCAGCAAAAACAAAAGAAAACGCATTGAATTTTCAGCTCAAAATATATCATTACTCTTAAAGTATGCAAACGAAACAATGTAAAGTGTGACCAGTTGGTAATGTGCATTTCAGTGAGCTTTGCTATTGTCCTCTAATGCCTCCCTTCTGTACAGCCTCCATCAGCATGCTCCTCTGCTGCTGTGTCTCTGGTTGACCACAATTGACCTCATCATTTCCTCAATCCCAAGTGAACAGGAGTAGCCTATTAACTTTTGAGGGCTGCCAATCTAAAGATAGAATGGCTTCTGAAAGAGGGGGGCATGCATCGTAGGTATACAACACTCCAGAAAGTATGACCATGATAACGGCACACACATACAACTTGCACTGTCGAATCCCTCCTCTTTCTTCTCCCTTTAGGAAATTGTCAAATTTCCTCTCCTGGGGAGCACAAAATGGGCATTAAACATCAATCTCCTCTCACTGAAAATGGTTTGCTTTCTTCCCTGTGGAGCTTATAGACGAGACACGTATCTCAAAAAGGAATGGCGCTTCTGTACTGGTCACTAAAATCTTGCAGTCATGTACACGTGTATTTAGTTGGTTGTAAATTTCAGTGGCAAAATGAAGTTGATTTTTATGTATTTTCACCATATGGTGGAAAAACACCAGTCTTTTCAAGGTAGTCCAAGCCAAGGCAGCACCGTAATTAATGATTTTTTGCTTAGAGCTAATGCAAACAGATAGACCAATAAAAAATATTTTAAAACAGAAATGTTGGATTAATGAAAAGTATGCTTAATATCTACGTAAAGGTTTTTGTTTTCATAAGGCATTTTTAATATAACTGTTCAGAAAACATTTTTTAATTTATGGAATATGAATGTAGTTAAAACATTTTGAAAATGATAAAGCAGTACTTTAATCATCAGCAGTCGTAAGCTAAAGAACATGTAGAATAAGTACTCGTATATTCTATAATCCCAACTTTAAAATGATCCAGCCATATTCTAGGAAGCTGCCATTTTCACATGTGGACTGCAATTCAACTCTGCCACCATTGCAATATGTGAACACTGCATATATATCTTTTTTCCCCTCACTGGCAGAAGAATCCAAAATGTAACACTGTGTTTTTTTTGTGACACTCAATAGCTGCATTGCTATTAACCATAAAATTGCGCAAATTGAAATTACTTAGTTTAATGGAAACATGGTAATTTTTGAACAAAAAAATAAAATAAATAAATTTATATATATAATATATATATAGATAGATAAGAAGTTGCTAAACTAGCTTTCCAGTGAACACTAACCCTGTAAAACCATCTCCTTCCAACACAATTCTGCTCGATTCTCATCTCCCGTCAGTGCTCTGTCTGGGATTTGTCCCATTGAGCTCGATTCCTCCAGATGAATTTCAGCCAGTCCAATCAGCAAACAGAAAGAGAAGTCGTGAACGATTGACAGTGATTTTCCGCGCTGTTTTAGAATTGGAGTTTGTCTGCATAGGATTGTAGTTTAGCTGTGACAGCGGAGGAAGTAAACAAAGTCATTCAGTTTGTGTTGGTCATGCTTCCAAATATGGAACAATTAAAGTCACAGAAAGAGGAATTTGTACGGAGTTTTTGTTTTTTTTGCTGGCAAAGATGTCATGGTCATACTCCCACAGGTTTCTTATGGCGCACCCAGTTTCTGGAAAGCTTTGTAGAGCTGGTGTGTTACACGAGTCATGGTCAAACGTCAATGACTGTGTTCCAGACTTTCTGTACGAAGCAAAGCGTAGAACAAGGCGCCAGTTTTTGTGAGGCCACTTCCAGCAGATTATGACAGGTTAAAGCCAAATTTCTTTTCTCTGATGGTGACAGCCTGTGAGTATTTTTGTATCCTCATGGATTATAGGACATTGTGGTCCACTCAGTTGTAGCTCTTTAATATATTTAAAGTTTGTTAAATAATCACTCCAAATGAAAAAAAGAACAGTTCAAATCCATCTTAAAACAAGTTAATTAACTGAGGAAATTAATATGATATCCATCCTCATTTTGAGTGTAGATAAACTTCTGACCCTCACTGTAGTTTAATACTCAGGTGCGGTATTTAAGCAAAGGCTACTTTGCCCTTAAACACAATTCATATATGATGTAACTTCTAATAACTATCATATCTGTGATTTAGTAAAGCAGGATCCTGCTTTGTGCTGAGACACACTAAGAACCACATCTGTAATGGAACTTGAATATCCGGTCATAATGCAGATAATATTAAAAACAAAGAGAGGTCAGGAGTTCGACACTGAATATTAATGATTTTCTGAGTTATTAGCAAAGATGGCTTGAAACCAAGCATCTGGAAGAACAGAGTGCATTGTATGAATAATCTGTCAGAATGTATTGCCACTGGTGAACAGCAAGTAAAGACATTAAAAGGAGCACGACGTACTGGAAAAAATTAAAATAAAATCCTACATGTATCAACCAAATAACTAGTTTTATAATGTCACTTGCTGCAGTTGGAGTTCATTTAATTGGAGTTGATGTCCAAATTAATTGCAGGGAAGCCGATAATATTAACCATTTCTCGCCTTCAAAAGAGGAATTGTTTAAAATGTCTGAGCAATAAAAAAAAGGTTGATTCCTTATCAAGATGTGAGGCTCATAGCTGCAAATAATCCATTGTGCGGTGATGAAAGCGTAGCTAAAGCTGCGGACTTAAGAAATGGGTGAGAAAGTGGTTTTGAAATGGAATGGAATCATTAATTAGGGGATTTTATATCAAAATCATTTTAATTGTGCCCATGGGAACGTAATTGTTACATTGAGACGCACTCTACATCATGCTCATCATCTTTTTTGCCTTGAAAAGTAGTTGAAGTGTTTCTTTTGCTTACTTATAGTGACTTAATTATTTCTGTCCAAGTCACAAACATCAGGTATATTTTTTGAAGGTTTAACTCCAATTCTTGTTTTTTTTCCTCTTCTCCTTTATTTTTGTCTACCAAAGCCCCCACAAATTCTCTGAACATAGTGAGATTATTTTCACTTCGTCTCCCACACAAAAAATTGCGAGAGGACAGTCAGCTAAAAGGCAAGTCCAAGACGTTGACGTGTTTTTCCTATCGGGCGCATTGGCAATGACAAATGGAAGACTGGCAAGCACAGGTAAGTACGGCATATTTTGACAAGCCCTCCATGTCCTTTAACTTATTTCATGGTGTTTCTGCCAGCAGCAGACAGGTGCATGACCCTGACAGAATGAGAGCAACAAACTGAATTGGTCTCTCAGGTAGTACTGCCAGATCTGCTAGCTTTTGTCACTCTGAAGTCTTAAAGATACAGCAGCTAAGACATCAGCTATTATACATTAATATAATGAAAGGATTGTGATTTTTTTTGTAGTTGTCTGAAGTATATTTTGTTAGTCGTTTACCTGCAGTATTTGCTCATTAATCAAAGTATAGAGAACCAAAAATATTTTCAAAAATATTTTCTAGGAGTCAAGTAGTAAATCGTGACAAGCACAAATGCAAGAGCAAATATTACACTAACTACTAAGACACAAGAAGTTACCATTTCTGTGCATTTAACCCAGATTTTATATGACAAGCATAGAAAAAGAAGAGTATTAGTATGTAGTAGCAACTCTAGAGGCTGTTATGTATTCAGAAAATAGAAATTGATATCTTATAAAAACATTAAAATTGAGCAAGGCCAAAAGCTATGGTATTGAAATAAAAAACATATTTTTCAATAAAGAGACCTGATTTCAACTCTTTCAACAATGCCACAGTCCTGTTGTCACTATTTAGTCACTTGCCTAAAAACAATATTTGTCATTCGAGATTCTCATACGTTCCTGAAGCCAATAAATGTTGACTAATGTACTTTGGATATCAAAACTTGTATATCTATAGATATGTCGCAAGAGGAGCACGAGATCCCGCCCGTGAGCTCTGCTGGGCATAAAACAGTTCACCGACAATGACTACCATTGGTTTTAGCTGTCAAGCTGTCAACATAATGTGCTAAATCTTAAATGTATGCATGATATATAAAAGCAAAAGGGATGCAGTACTTTGCTACTAATTGTCAACATACGACAACTAGAAAACTAAAAATGCCATCCCATTTCACAGGTCAGAAAAAAGCTTTAAGTATAAAAAAAATGTCGAGGAAGAAGGATGTAGGTTGGCTAAACTAGCTTGTCTTTGACAAACTTTACATGTAGATGTGCTGCAGGATTTGGTGCGTTTCAGTTCAGGTTAAGAAAGAAAAGTGGCACACATCAATCCTCTGACAGATAATCAGTGTAGCAGGTGTTTAAATTAGACTAAATCTAAACCACTGCTGTGTTCAGGTGATCACTTAATGATAATCTAAATAGAAATGTGTTTTGTTCTTTGTGTGGGAAATGTTTGCATGTTTTTCTGTTTTTATACACTAGTTGAGCTGTTGTCAGTCCGTTGCCATGGTAATGGGTCTGTGTAGCATAGTGAAAAAGAAGAGTGAGAGTGTTTTTTCTATATTATTTTCCCTTTGCAGAGGCACTCTGCACAAAGTTAATATCTACATCTCCAGGTTTCACTTTGTTTACAGAATTGTATTGCGACAGCGCAATTATGGATGGCAAGCAAAAAAGAATTATATTTTTGCCCTGCAGCATTGTGAGCATGCACGTAATTTCCAGATGTAAACAATAACATGCAACGTGTTGAAAGGTATTCAAGGTACCATGCTGAGATAAAACAAATACATTGAGAACATTTATTGAAAGTTCCTCCTATGGAAAGAAAAAAGTAGCTTTCACAGACATGACCCCTCATTCAGGTCCCTGATTCAATCATGCAAATCAATAAAGGCGTTTGCTCCTGAGCAGATCATTCACAATGAATCAATAATGTAATCCCCATGTCATTATTACTGATGTCAAAACGCAACAAATGGTTCTGTGGGAAGCATCGCTGCGGCTGACCTGTGAATCACTCATGGCGGGGTCAACAACCCTCATTTGCATGGCTGCTGTTCCTGCTGGCAGGGGCTGCCCTATCAGGGCGGTGGGGATGGGAGCTTTTCTTCCCCGTTTATGACAAAGTCATTCATCTTGCTGACACCTGTCAGAACCTCGCTGACCCACAGATCTCCAAAGGCTTTAATGAGCCAATCGGTAACGTAGGCAAAGTTCTCGCAAAGGCCGTTTTTAGTTGGCCTATCGCTGACCCTGTGACCCCGTTAGATCCTTTTCCACAGCAGTAATCAAAGAAGCTCCCGCCCTGTGAAAATTAATGTCATCCTTTTAATTAAAAAAATAACAAACAACGCCTTGACGTGTGACTCTATAGAAACAGGAAAAGATGGCTGTAGAACTTTGTCAGAGGCCATGCGGTGTGTCACGGTTCATCCGTTATTGTGGCAAACACCCCTTCGCTTGTTGTCTTTTTGTTGCTCCTATCGTGATGAAATCTTTGAGAGGTGCAGAAAATTCTGTCATCTATTTCAGCCCCGGCTGAAGAGATTCAGAGGACTGAAAGCTTACTTTAAAGCTCCGGGGTAGAGTCATTTCTGAACAGCAATTTCCCCCCTTTTTTTCTCTGCGAGAAGGTTACCCATAACCACTCTGTCAGTTTTCTGAAAAATCCTCGGCAGGGGATTGCCAGCTATAAAGTGCACATTAAAGAGATCTATCAGAGTCAGATCATTGGCCGGGACCTGCACTGGTGTCCAATAATACAGTCTGCCTTCTCCAATTTCACATGACAGACAGGGATATGGGGACAATAAACACATATCACTTCCTCTCACGTACGCTCTGACTGGCTCTCAGACCAGTCTTTCCTCTGGTTATGTTTGATTATCAAATCTCCTTTTCACACTAAGCGCTGTCTATTTTCAATTTACTGTTGTTATTGCTATGTTGGCTTAAAAACAAGTGTTGATAGTCTGTTATACTCAATTATTTTATTGCTACAGTCTCTAGAACCTCACTTCTGGGCATACTCTATTTCTTTGTTGCTTTGTTTTTTAGAAGACGTTGCAGCTGTTTTGGAGGCCCAGAAAGATGAATGGAGCTAAATACAGGGAAGGTTTCTAAGAACCTTCTCTGTAGAGAATGCAAAAGGCTTGAGATTTCGAAACATTCAAAAGAAAGTGTTGTTTGGGGCGCTGAAATATGTCTTGATATGCTATTTGTTGGTGTTTGCAAAGCAGATAATTCAGTGGCACCATAAACTTTTCTTGCCACTGATTGGCTGTATATGTTAGCTTCTGCAGTGGTGGACAGGCGGTTTCTACTGTGCGTATTAATGCATATTAATACTAGATATATTTGGTGTATGAACCAATAAAACTGTAAGTGCTTCAGCTGTGGTGATCAACCACCATAAATACTAATCCACTGTGTTTTGCAAAGATGACCTAGGGAAATTTAATTGGGACTATTGATTCAGGGGAGTTAAATAGCTGTCAGGTAAATTGGTCTCTCTAAATTCTCCATTGGTTGTGTGTGTGCATGGTTGTTTGTCCTGTGTGTCTCTGTGTTGCCCTGGACAGACTGGCGAACTGTCTGTCCAGGGCAGACAGGTCTGCCTCTCACCCAAAACGTTCGCTGGAGAGGCGCCGGCAACCCTCCTGACCCCACTAGGGACAAAGGTGTTAAGAAAATGGATGGGTGGGTGGATGGTAGTTAAATACAACTTGCATCCACATATATATTGAAATTGCACTAGAGTTCATTTAAACCAGACATAAATCTGGATTTTTAGGCAAATCAGAGTTCACTTTCTTGGTCTGCATCAGAGTTCGACTGCGCAGTCACTAGCTCAATTCAAATGTTGCTTATTTTTGTCAATACATTGCTTTCAATTAAAATGTGATTAAATACAAATTTTAATCAAGTCACACCACTTGTTAAAACATTGCATTTTATCTAACCAATGTTCATGTATTTTGTATCACCAACTTTACAAACAGCAGCCTATAAAGTTGACGTAATTTGTTTTTCTTTAACAGCAGCTTCCTTATTTGAAGCTTTCCATACAGGTGAGATGCTTATAAGTGATGTCCTGTCAACAGATTCCTTCATCTCAGCTTTACATCTCTGTAGCTCCTCCAGAGAAAACAAAGCAAGCCATGTGAATACGTTTCTTCTTTCCTAGAAGCCAGGTTAGGCGAGAGGGGGCACCCTCCTACTTTAAGAGTTAACTCCACTGTTTCAGGTTTTACGTTGTCATGGTTAGGCGGGCTGAAAACAGGTCTTCAACGTCCTCTCCGTCTCTCAGCTCAGCTCCTCGAGTCGTAGGGAGATTTGTTGGGATGGTGGGGGTAAAAAGTGAGATAAAATGTCAAGAATGGAGTGATTGCTTGGGAAAGGGAGATACTAATTAACTCTCTGCGGTGGAGCTCTCCTGCCACCTCGGCTCACGTCGCGTGAGCCCGTATGAATCTTTCATCTCGCCCTCCTCGCCGTGTCTCTGAGGATGCGGCTCCAATTGCGAAGCCAGCCAAAAGGATAGGCACATACAACAACTGCAAAGGTCAAAAAATAAACAGTGTGGTTTTGAATGACAGTTTCTCTCTAAGGGAGGCAGACTAATAGCACACTGGCTCCTGCTGGGCTAAAACACTCACAAGTAGGACAGAAATGATATCTACAGGAATGTTGTATAGATACTGAGGACGAAGGCCTCCATGTACAACACAAGTTGTCTAGGTGCTGAATGCCCATTATAAATGTATGTAATAATATATATTTTATTCAACATAATTTCTAAGATGCTAATCTAAATCCTGGTAATTGTGGCTGTACTACCACCATTAAATCGTCATGACCTTTAAATATGGACTTTATCCGCTTGCAAATGGAATGAATGTAACTGTGTTTCTCATTGCAGTCATTTTTTGTGTTCATTAATTAAACATTGAATAAAAAGTCAGTTTCCAAGGAAACTGAACATTACTCATCTGAAAGTCTCTGCACCAACAACCACAATGATCCCCATGGTGCTGAGCAATAAATATCAGCATATTATAGATCAATAATATTAATAATTGTACTTGACTGGATGCGTAGGCTGAATCGATTATCACTATACAGTGCGGTGCTGATGGAGTGGCTCGCTTTGGCTCTGGGAATGTTACTCTGACTGGCCTGTAAGGGCTTTTATTTTACAACTATGCAAAGCAAAACAACCCCAAGTGATGAAAATTCGTCAGAAAGTCTAAATATATTCAGTCATATTGTAATTATATGTAAGATCACGAAGCGGTGTGATCATTTTAAACCCCAGTGTTGAATATGATTAATGTTCAATGATTTGAGTGCAGTTTCTGTTTTCAAACCCCCTGAATTGTTCCTCATGTTGCATCTTTTACTGTATATTATTGGACTTTATCTGACAGATCAACACAAAGTGGTCATAGCAGTGAAGGGAAAGCAAAATTTACGCCTTTTTGTCTTCATTATGTCTTTGACCAAAAAGCCAAAACTTTGTCACTTTGTCATTGGGGTGAGCTTGTGTCCTCTCACAAGTTTCTATCTAAATGTTTGACAAAAGAGCTTAATCTGACCAACATTTTACATAAAAAAGAAGGAAATTTCAGACTTTAAAAACTCAAAAGATTTTGACTTGAAATGTTGAGATTATTCTCAAACTAAATGTTTAAGTTTCAGAAATGTCGACATATTCTCTAGAAAATCAGATTTTTTTCTCACAAATTTTGAACTTTTCGAGCTCAGAAATGTCCAAAAATGACTAAAGATAATATGAAGAAACATATTTTCACATTTTTGAAAAATAAAGAAAGGATTTTGATACATTTATTACAAACTTATTGCAATGTGAGGTCACGAATGCAAGATCCTGCCCCCGGCTCTCTGCTGAAGGGCAGAAATCTTGACTACCATTGGATTTAGCCATCAAATTGTCAATATAACACACTAAATCTTAAAGGTATGTGTGATATATAAAAGAAGAAAGGACATGATGGCTTCCACTATGTCAGTTATCCTAGCTTGACTTTGACAACATGTAGATGTGCTGCAGAATTCAGTGTGCTTCAGTGCAGCTAAAAAAATAAAATAATAAAAAAGGACACGTCATCCATAGAGCAGATGTTTAGATTAGCCAATCTACCACAGAAATCACGTATTAATAATCAAATCCATAATTGCTAAATAAACATTTATTTGAAATGGATTTATTTAAATATTTATTTAAATAAATAAATAAAACATCAAGCCTGAAAACATAATACTGTAACGGACAATGTTCTGGGTTTTTTTGTGTGGGAAATATTTGCGCGTTTCTTCGTGTTGAATCCTGATATATTTGTGGTGGTGTCAGTCAGTTGCCATGTCAACGAGTCTGTAGATAGTAACTGACAAGGCAAGAAAAAAGGAAACGAGTGGTTTTGAATTATTCTCCAACATTTTTTTCTGCATTATTTTTCCCTGTGATGCGACTTGCTGCACTTAATTAATAATACCGACATCTCCAGATTTCATTTTGTTAACAGGATTGTTCTACCGCGGCTGGCGAGTTCAACAATAGTCTTTTCCCCCCTCCAATATTATGAGCTTTGGCAAAATTTCCCACAACATGCCAATATAAAGAGTCAAAATATTGTAAAATATCTTAGTAAAAATCTTTCAGATATCCCTAAAGTCATCAAAGCATCCCATAAATATCTCTGTTTACATAACTGTGTTTTTAAGCTCCAAGTTTTGAGAAGCTGTCTCATGTCAGACTTCGCTAGCAGGCTTGCCTGTTCCAGTTCTGGAACATGATGAGAACCGGGAGCTTTCAGGGCAGATGGAGGCCCACGGTGATGAACGTCTCTCTTGAGACGGATCATAAGCAGCCTCCTGCTGAGCGCACAGATCAAAGCCAACCCAATTACAAGCAGACCTACACCTCTGTCTTCATGCCGCGCTCCGGCTGAAGCCAGCCTCAGTTTTCCTGCTGGCTGGTCTGTCCCAGACATGTAAGTCACGTTTCTCGTTCTCTAAGTGTGTCAGAACTCCACAGAGACTGCATCATTTATTTGTTTGGTATTTAGCAAGCCTGTTTCTGTACAGTCAAGTTCCCATGGAAAAAATAACCTTCCCTCATAATAATAGAGGGGGTCAAAATCATTTATTTGTCTTCAGAACGGCTAGTGGCCTGGCATGGTGGGACATTTACTGCTGATGTACCAAGATGAGTCCTGACAGCTGTGTGGAGTTTACATGTTTGCTCTGTATGATTGAGGATTTCAGGTGTTCCTCCTTCATCTCAGCCCGCTGAGTCTTCCTTATGGGCGTCTGCCTATTTGTACTTTGTCTAAACCTGGATCCGGCTGTCACTTTAGGCCAGACCAAATGACTGAAAGATATATAACGACATAAGGGTTTCATGTCAGTCGATATGAATAATTACTTATTCATTTTTTGCTTTAAATATCTGGAATACCAAACAGGTCATTGCTAGGTAAGCAAAGAGGGAGCGCGTCAGTTGATGCCACCAATGTTATTTAGCTAGCCGTGAGAGGTTGAGCTGTTAATGCTTGTCCTCTGTCTTCATCTTCCAGAATGCTATGTGGTTCTGGATTAGAGTTCAGTGAAATTTAAAATTCTGTCAAGCATATTATGTAATGATATTGATCACTGGTCTATCACTTAATGATTTATTACACACTCCACTTGTTGACTGCTAATGGTAAAAGATTGTCTGATTATAGAAAATGAATGGATAGATAAATGGAAATGAGGTAATATGTCTACAAAAAAATAATACAGGAAGGAAATCACTTAGTAATTTACATAAACAAATCAAAGTTAGTGTCTTTTTATTATAGTGTAATAAGTTATCTGGATTAAACTGTAATGTATCAAAGAAAAAAACCAATAATTTCCATCGTTAAAAAAATGGAAGTAGTAAGAACTGGAATGGGACTAAGAAGATAAGAAACCAGACTGCAGACAACAGAAGGAGCAAAACAGATCCTCAACCTGTGAGCTTCTCACAATAGCAGTCATGTATTAAAAGAGACTGAGCCTTTCAGTGCTGAGTATATTGGAGTGGGCCTTGTCCATAAAGGTCAAGTGCTTCACTGAAATCTACTGAGGTGCCACGAAGGTATCCATCAAACGAGACATGGATGTGATGTGCGTGCTTAATGAAGACCCACAAGTTGTCAGAGTGTTTTGCGCGGCTCAGTGTTTATGGATCGCAGCTGAATAGCAATCCTGGAGGATGTGTGTGTTCTCAAGGGATTTTGGAGGTGTGTTTCTGCTTCATGCAATGACAAACATGCCTCTAAAAGCATTTTCTGATGACCAGAATTACAGAAGACCTGGTTTGCATGTCGCATTGAAGCAAAATATGACCAAAATATGCCAAATGTGTTTACCTGTTTCTGTTTCTGGTACAGGTTAAGCATCAGGTAGCTCCTCCATCTTTGAAAATTTAACCTCAAGCATGCATCTCTTCTACACTTCACCTCCCATTCAAATCCCAGTCAGTATTATAACCCTTCCAGAAGAGGACAGCTTAGTGAGTCTGTGTAAGACGCATTTCAATGATGTTGCATATTAGCTGCAAAATGAAGTAACCCTGCACACGCTGACAGATTTTCAAGTCACATTTGTTCTGTTTTACAGCACAGAAATCTTCAAGAAAGACATTCATGGCCACAGTTTCCACCCAACAGAATAGTCATGTTTTACACAGCTTTCTATTGGTCTGTTGGTCAAAAGGGAGCAAAAACAAACCTCAACTACAAAAATTGGAAAACTTAACCTAGTGTTGAATCGGAGTGTCGTGTTTGTCGCTACTTAAAACAAGTGAGAATCTCCTTTGAAAACCAAGATTAGCTCCAGATGCCCTGGTTTTCCACTACTGCAAAATAAATATATTCACTGAATATTCTAAACAAGATCGGGGCATTTTAGAGCCCTCAGGCCACATCCGGCCCTTACGATATACCCACATTGGTTTGAAGCGAAGCAATGTTAGCTCCAGCTTTGAGAGGATCTTTCATTTTGTTAAGTGTTTTTGCAGTTTTGCCCCAACCCACTACTTGTTCTTAAGCCATTGTTTATCAGTTTAATCTTCATTACAGTTAAGTGTTTGCTCAAGTTATGAAGATAAATTGTTCACATATAATTAAATTATTTTTTTGTCAAGCTCTTGATTTCCTTTCTCCTTGGTTGCAGTTTACATTTTCATTCAGGTAGGTCCATGTTACACCCAGGACAGTAAGATAAGGAATGATTAAAACCACATTTATGGTCAGAATGGTCAGCACTTCTGTACATTTAACATTTATTTAACCAGGTGAGTTATTAAGACTTAAAACTCTTTGTTCATTGGATTCACAGTTAAAGTGGCTCTGTTTATGAAGAGCAGATTGTTCTAAGAGATTGCAGCTTTAAATTAACAAACTAAAATGCATCAATGTGGACATTTTTCACTAATTAATTGTATTTCAGAGTTTAGTTACGGAGGTGGCCCAGGGGTCGTTATTGTGAAGCTACAACACGTGGAAAGGTTATAATGCGACAGCCAACTACCCTCAAGCATACGCAGTTAATAAATCAAACTCGCCCTTTAACAAGAGAACTTAGGCGTCTGCATAAGACCTGCGGCCTGCGACTGACTGACTGACCGTGAATGTGTTCTTGATAAATAAAGAGACAAATTCTTGGCAAATGCTTTACACTGGAGCATACGGTTCATAAACTGTACTGTTATACAGCTGCCAGCTCATAATGTGCTGAATGTTACATCAGTAACTTAATATGTAACATTTGAAAACAAATAATAAATTGTTGCATGTTTGTTCAAACTGTCACTATGCTGTGACAGAATGGCATGAGACAGATAATCTGTGGAGAACAAAATAAATTCTGGAGAAATACACAGCTTGTCTGAAACAACCAATCAAGAGCCTGGAGGAGGGTCTTAGCGCCGTCAATCACCCTCCCTGCTACTGCTAGCTGTCCACAGTGGAGCCTGTCATGAATGGTGAGGCTAGTTAGCATAGCCTCAGATGACGGCTGGTAAAGAGTTTTCTTATAGTGGTAAGTTGTTTCTCCTCCATTAGCACATTGAGCAGCATGTACACATACCAGGAGGAAGCGCTAAGACCCTCCTCCTAGCTCTGATTGGTTGTTTTTGACTGGGTCCTCTACAGATGGCAATAGCAGCACTGCGAGGAGTTTGATCTTTTCACATCATAAACTGGCTCTTTGAAAAGGTTGTCCACGCCTTTTCTAAACTAATCAAACTAAACTAGTTATTAACATGGACTGGTGACAAGTCCACGTTATTAACGTGGACTGGTGACAAGTTATTTTTATGGCATTTATGCTTTTCCTCTGCTTTTTGCAAGGATAAAGTTTCACATAAAAACTTTTTTTTTCCCATCACCTGAAGGTCACAATATTTTCTTGCTTACATTATCACTGCTTTGGGCGTGATGGTCAGTCCTGGGGTTATCTTTTGCATCTTAATCTATAAAATATGTTGTCAGAACAAAACAAAAAAAACATCAGCTGCCTATTGATTGGAAAGTTCCCCCTCAGTCATTGTTAAACACTGCTTGAGCAAAGCAGTGGGCAGAATTATACTTTTTCTTGTCTCTTGTATGAACCAGTTTCCACCTCCAGAGTTTCCACTGTCCGCTGACCTTTTCAGACAAAATGGATCCCAAATCCTCCCGGACCTCACCGCAAGGATTTATCTCGTGCAGGGGGCATAACGATTGGTTTTAAACAACGCACAATGACCAATTATTCTACGTTTACGTCCCCAAGCTCCTTTTATGCAGTAAAAATATATATCCTAAACCGAGGTATGAACTTTAAAGAGCTAATAAAAAAATAAATTCTTTTGTGGGTGTCCTCTGGAGACGCACAAAAACGTTGGGGACTCTCCGAGTTATCAGAACAGTGTAAATGTACTTTGAGTCCACAAGCACTTAATATCAGCCATTCAGGTGGATCATTTTGCTTATGTATTTTTTTTTTTTTTTTTTTTTAAATTACTGAAAGAGTCTCCTCTCTCAGGGGAAAAAAATAAAAATGCCAAAGTAGTTCTTTGGTCATCCTTTCAGATAAGGCGCTGTGCATACTAAAATGGGTTTTTGGGGAAATGCAGACATCATTTTTTATCTGCTCACACAGTCCACGGAGGATTTGGGCATGAAAAAGCATGCAGCTTTTATGCTTAAAGGGGAGAAAGAAAAAAAAGATTAATCTAGGCCAATCCTTACAGTGGTTAGTCTTTAAGTCAGAGGTTCCCAATTCTCTCTGTGTCTGTATTCATTTGTCTCCGTGAAACACCATCCCCGTTTGGGACTAACTGCAGATGTAGTTATTTTGGCACTGTGCCTTCCACTTCATCATGCTGTTAAGAGTCCCAATTTAAATCAACTGGGCTGCGTTATCCCGGGTCTGTTGGTGGCTTTTAGATTAGAAAGCTGGACCGGTGAAAATGTCACCAATTAGAATCCAGACTACCTAGACAAAACGTAGCAGGAGGGGGGAAAAAAATAATCTTCTTGGTTTTTTTCCCTCAGCCTTGTCAATTAAGTCACCAAATTAATGAGAACTAACCGTCCATGTTGGGTTTGACTTTGAGTATAATTGCAATTACCCTCCAAACTCTAATCAAATGAGAAATGGAAATTTGCACTCCTGTTTGTTCAGTTAGAATCTTGCCGCCGTGGAAAGGAAATCTAGGGCACCCTGGATTTATTGGGGGTTGGGGGGGGGGGGATGTTCATGTTTATCCAGTAAATATTCAAACTGTATCTGCCAGTAAGAGAGCAAGCAAGTATTGGGATACAACTATAAATCATAGTTTATGGACTGTTATTACAATTTGCATTATTTGGGTAGATTTAATCAATATTTTTGATTGTAAATTATGTCTGACTGCATATCAGCAAATTAGAATTTTATAGGATATCATGGATGGATTTATTGTAGAGAGTGACACAATATTTAAAATTTTGTTACATTTAGTGATGGTTGCTTATAGCCCAAAATTTAGCTTCTCACAAAAATAAAAAAAAACATTATTTTCCCCTTTTGCTTTTGTTCACATCAGACAGGGCAAACCTCAGATAAGAGTTGGAGGATCATATCATAAAGTTGGAGGAAACAATTGGAAAGAAGGATAAAGAAACAGAGACTTCGAAGGACAAATTTACTACTACAAGATGGTTAGTTCACAAATCTCTCAGAAAGTAGTTTCCTAATAATGTCTTATATCTGACATATAAGACATATAAGACATTATATGACATATAAGTCTTATATATAAGACATATAATGTCTTATATATAAGACTTATATGACTTATATATAAGACATATAATGTCTTATATATAAGACTTATATGTCATATATAAGACATATATATAAGCACCATATTGTGATTCAGGGCTGTCAGACACAATATATAAAGGTGTCAAGGAAGCAATCAAGAACCGAGTCATTCGGTTATTTCAAGGAAAGGTATGAAAGGTATGTGGCTGGTATTAGAGAAGTCATGTGACTAGCTTCAGATAAAAGATGACCAGAAATGTGATTGACTCGCTCTTCACTCGTGAAGGAATGTCAACATGTTCAGTGACGGGAAAGAAAGGAATTCTTGGAGATAGAAAAAGAAGCTTTGACCAGGATCAAGTGAATCTTGTCAATGCTGAGTAATACCTAGAAATTAACTTAATTACTAACCACCACAACCCTCCTTCCCCCATTTGCAGAAAGCCTCACATATCAACACTACCATTTGTGTTAATGTCTTAAGCCAAAAGGTTGAAGTTGCATTTTAAAATGGTGTAATTTTCCTACAAAATATAGTGGAATAATGTGAAACAAGAAATTTCATCATTGAAATTATGCAAATTACATCAAGTTTGATATGATTCACATGTATGTGTGTGTGGTTAAAACCCATGTGAATCTCCCATATGTCACCAATGTGACACACATGGGAATCACATAGGTTTCCAACACACAGCGTTCTAAAATCATGCATATTTGACATGTGTTTTTTCACAAATGATTCATGTGAAAATTTGTGCAAACCACATGTGCAATTTTCTTATGGCCATGGCTTTCACAAGGGGAAACAACGTGAACCAATAGTCAATTGTCTCGTAGCCGACTGGTCACGGTGCTGCAGATTGTGTGTTGAAATGGTTTTGTTTTTCTTTATTCTTTGATATTCTACAGAATCTTGCTCATGTTGTTTGGAAGTGAAGCTTTTCTAACTGTGAATAGTTTTAAAGAGGAATAAATATATTGATAATTAAGTATATTTGTCTCACATGTTTGTGGTCTTGCATGCTATGCATTCATAGTAAGGTTTTTTGTATAACCATGTCCGACAAAATGAAATAAGACGTCTTGCATGGGGTTTTTACCACGAAACGTTCCAAAATCACACGTATACATGTGCTTTCACACACAATTCACATCATTCGCATGAGAAAAGTTGTGTGAACCACATGTGCAGTTTTCATGGGATTTTTTATAAGAGTCTGCATAGCTTAGCATGTACCTTAACATTGGGTTATTACTGCAATGTGGGGTAACTCTTTCATGTGTTGTATATTTGATCTCAGTTGCAACGCTTATCCTACAAACAAATTTTCAGTCTGGACTTAACTACAGACAATTACTGGCATCTAAGGAGATCAAATTGCGCATTGACAACACTGGAGCGTTGTTCACTTAAAGCTGAAAAGGGAAGGAGTTGCAGTACTTCTGTAGTTTAATTCCCTTCAACACTCTTAATTCAAAGTCATTATAATCTTTATTTTTATTTTGTATGTTTCAACGTAAGCCTGAACCTGACAGCTTAGTCTTCTGCCGCTACTCTGCCACTATCAGCAGTGGTTCAGTCTGTCTCACTGCTGGTTTGTCCTCACTCACAGGGACCAGACCGAGTTTCTCATGCAGAATGATGTTAATTTCCGATGGCGTCGTAAACTCATGTCTGGCCTCAGCGGCTTTCTGGGGGAAAGGCAGTCAAGCAAACACATAAAAAGTCAATGCTGGCCTAAAGCAGCATTATCAATGTAAGACCACCTTTTATTACAGAAAGGAAAGTGACTCGGGTTTGACTGAAAATGAGATGTTTTATTTTTTCCATCAATACCAAATTTTCTGCTGCAGTGTTAACCAAGTTAAGTCCTTAAAATTTCTTTTTAGATAATTAAAATAATAAAACTTAACACTGACGGAAATGCGTTTATGCATTGTATATGTATGCATGAATGATAGTTTTATTGAGGATAATAGTCTTAAAAAGTAAATGTAATACAAACTTTCACATATTTTTGTCCATCTTCAATGCTCATGTTTCAACTAATTTCATTTAAATATGGAGTGAAGCAAAGAAGCATAATGCATTCTCATGCATTGGACTTGACCAGTGTCATGAAATATTTGTTCCATTAAATATTCTGTTTTTGCTTTTTTTGTCACACTTAAATGATTTTTAATATAAAAAATAAACAAATGTAAAGGTTTCAAATAACATTTTTTAAGTGTAAGTAATAGTAGGGCTGGATAAATAAATATCACCACAGACACGCAATTAACATAGATAATACATCTGACATATCCACCTTATTCCTGGCCCCCATATTTGCCAATGGATCTTTATGGGAGTCAGATCATTATCTTGAAAGTGAATCATTCATTTCAATGGCATGACATCATCCACCATATCTATTAGTTCCCCAGCAATTCTCTACAGCTGACATTTTTACAACATCTATGATGAGTCTCAGCCCAATGAATGCCTTGATTTCAGTAACATTGGTGTTGATGTTGCATCTGGTGACATGATGTGAGTACAAATTTGTTTGGTGAGCAATAACCTCAAAGAGATCCTGATCAAAGAACCTAGTGAAATATTCAAGAGGAGTGGAGAGCTGCTTGTGTACATGTAGACCATTTCTCAAATGTGAGTTTCCTCCACCTGATAGGAGAGCAAAATTATATACTCTTCCTGTGTTTTTATATAATAATTGACAGTTTTTTTCTGCAATAGTTACCTGACCAGCATCCTTTTTTGTCTTACTGCCTCCTCCTCTTCTTCCTTACTGGAGTTATCAGTGAAACATTCACTGCTGCTATCCAGCTCTGACTGGTCCTCTACACATCATGTGTTCTCTTCATCTTCATCACTGGTTCCCTCTGAATCTGATGAGCCATCAGGAGGCAAAACCACAGCCACTTCTCTCTTACTGTGACCATAGAAACTACTTGCTGAAATTCCCTGAATACATATGGAATACACTAGTGTAAATGTATATATTTTAACAGAATACATCTATAAAGAATATTCAAAGTTTGGAGCAATTGGGGTTGATCAGGTCAACTGCTAACTGGGCAACGCATTTTCCAGGATCTTCCAGGTTAAGGCATGTGTTGCTTTTATGAGATCTTGGCCAATTTTAGTTCACCAGCTGTTTCTATTAAATAAAAACTATAGTTTTTGGTACAGTGTGGCTAGTATAACTGAATGAAAAGCTGTGGTTGGTCACACATTGTTAATGATTTATTAGTGAGGATATTCATTCTTGGGCTGTGTCACTTTTGACCGGCGGAGGCTCTGCGTTGATGAAAGAAGTGAGGCAACTTGATGTCTTTTGATGTGGGTTTGATCGCTAGGGTGGCGCAGTTGGTAGAGATGTTGCCTTATAGCAAGGCGGTTCTAGGTTCAATTCCCAGCCCCAGTCTTTCTGCATGGAGTTTGCATGTTCTCTCTGTGCATGCATAGGTTTTCTCCAGGTACTCCAGTTTCCTCCCACAGTCCAAAAAGTAGTCCTCCAGGCTAGACTACTGCAACTCTCTGTTTGTTGGAATCCATAAAAAACATCTTCAGAAGCTCCAATACATTCAAAACTGCGCAGCCAGGATTCTCTTGAGGGCCCGCAAATCTGCCCATATTACACCTATCCTGCATGACCTTCACTGGCTTCCCATCACCTGCAGAATTCACTACAAAATCGCGCTCATCACCCATCAGTGTTTAAACGGAACCTCAC
>CAEGAF010086580.1:0-11827 GCA_903067075.1 Micropoecilia bifurca | reverse complement strand
CACTTTCAGTCTGTGTCCAACCAGAGCAGGTATTGTGTAGTTGGTGCTTTTAATCAGTTTTCACTTAAATTAATTCAATCCAACTTTATAACAGTCACAAAATGTCACCAAAATCACTCTGTCCCTCTAAAATCTTTCAGAAAATCGCAAAAGTGTATTGAATTGTATCGTTTGCTGAATATCGCAATATATATTGTATAGTGGGCAGAATATTGTGTATCGTATCGTAACGTGAGATTATTGCATCACCACAGCCCTAGTTTTAATTTGAGTTGTTGGAGTGTCTCTTCAATACATTTACAGTAAAGCAGCAAAGTCTGACGCACCTTTTCTTTACCAAAAACGTCCTGGTCTTGTTGACATAAATCTGTTTTGATTCGATCTCCCAACGCGTCACAGAAAAAAAACTTTTCCAAATGCTGTCATCATCACATCTGACTGGAGACAATTAATGCCTGTCTGTTTGCAGAAATGCTTTAAGACTTTTGTTTCTCATTTAATCTCAGCAGACAATTTTTTGGGGGGAGTTTTTGGTGTAAATTTGATCGGATTTGGGGTATTTGTATCAATATTTCTACACTTTGACCAATCTGCGGCCTGCTGGTAGTGGTCTTCCCATGTAAGAAGTGTTCTGAATGCTACATTTGCTTAAGTAGGGTTGAAGAAGCAGGTCTGTTAAGTCTGTTGACAACTTTAAAGTTCTTCCAGGAAAAAATACTGAACTGCACTGGGACTCAAAGTGCTGCAGAAATCCTCAACCTCGAGGAATCCAGCCTTGCAGGTTCATGCACAAGTCTTCCAGTCTGGAAACAAATGTTTATTAAATTGTTTGCACGCACTTTTGTGAGAACTACTGTATTTGTGAAAACTACCTTCCAGTGAGACAGACAGCAGGTTGTCAGATGACCCTTTGACCTTCATGTTTAGACATCCATGTTAATCAGCGCAGACACTCAGCAGCTCTTTATTCTCCTTTTACTCTGTTATCATCTGCTGCTGTTTGCTTCCTAAAATTTCCTCTGGTATCAAACTGTGTAATAATTCTTTGTGATTTCAAGCCAACTGTGGCGAACTGCTAATTTGCCTGACTAAAAAAATAGATGAATAAGAAATAAAAACGCCTTCTCTCCTGTGTTTGGCATTGCTGGTTCATTAAAATGCACCATTGCCTTGTTGGCAGCAGTTTGCATGTTATTTTTGCCTCCATGCTGTTCCTGTGAACTATTAAAAGATCTTCATCCTTATTTCACCATTTGTCATGCACTGAGCGATCAAACCAGCCGTTCACCACTGATTAGTTCTTTCTTCCTCTTAATTTTTCTTGTATTGTGGCTGCACAGTTGGTAGCTCGGTTACCTTGAAGGTCATTGGTTTGAATCCCACCCTGCAGTCTTTCTGCATGTAACAACTGCAAAAACACAAAATCTTACAAAGTAATTCTGGTCTATTTTCTAGTGAATATATCTTAGGACACTTGTAGTAACACAAAACGAATTTAAAAGTAACGTTGTAGCAAGATATACACACTTGTTTTAAGTAAATAATTCCTTAATACTGATGAAAAAGTACTAATTATATTGGAGAATAAATTAACTTATAACATGGGAAATTCACACTACACCCATTGTCTTATTTAAGTGAAATAATCTGCCAAATGAACTAGTATTTTCTCATCCTTACTACGGAATTATTTACTCAAAACAACAATCTGTATCTGGATAAAAGTTACTTTTAAGTTAGCACACTTGAAACAAGACACAACTAAGATAACTGCACTAGAAACTAGACCAAAAATACTTGGTAAGATTTTGTGTTTTTGCAGATCCTTAGAATATATGTGTGCATGGACACATGAAAACATTAAGAGATGCTTCAAATTATCAGTTTCTCAGATTTTAATTTTTATAGGTTTATATTTGAGTAAAATAAACATTGTTCTTTTATTCTATGAGTTACTGATATGTTTCTAAAATTCAAGGCAATTTTTTTAAATTTATTTGCAGAAATGGAGAAATGGCCAAAATAAAAAGTGCTTTCAGACATCAAATAATGCAAAGAAAACAAGAAGTTCTTATTAATCTAGAAACAACAACATTAATGTTTTAACTAAGGAAGAGTTTAGAAATCAATATTTGGTGGAATAACCAGCAGGTTTTCAGTGCAGTGGACTCTTTGTTTTTTCCTATGGATGCGTGTTATATGTTCTTTATGTTTGTTTTTTCTACTTTATTTTTACTTGTATTTTTTTTTCATATATAATGAGAGGTTAGTTGTTGTTTTTAGACTGGTGACGGGTAGTTTGTTCATCAGGATAGAAATCTATGGTACACAACAGCAGAAAACGACCAGCAAACTGAACTTGGTCCCAATTTGTCAGAATTGTTTAAATATGATTTTACATGTACTATAAAGTCATTGATAATATTTTTCACTTTAGCCAAAGCATTTTCTTGCCCACTTTTCTCTCTTTTTGTGAACTTTTTATGAAAGAGATGTCATGGATCTTTATTATTGTGGCTGGGGATGAAAACCAAACAGGCCTGCCAATCGTTTCCACCTTTTCTTCTCAATTTTCTTCATTTCTGCAAACTGTCTCACTGTGTTTTCGACTGTCGTATCTGTTGAAAGCAGCTGAAAATGGTGGCATTGTGTTTTCCAGAGAGGACAAGCGTCAGTCTTCAGATTTCAGCACCAGCTCCAGTGGCGCAGTTTCACCGGACATATTGGAGAGGAATTCGGAAAGACGAGGCTCCAATCAGAGGTAAGATTTACTAAATCTTTACGTAGAATCTCGTCTAATCTAATAAAATGGATCTAGGTCATGTTGTGTTCAACTTAATTAGGATAAAGGAGCTCTTACTGTAAGCAGCTGCAGGAAATCAAATCCTTTAATTTGGGAACGCCCATTTTGGCACCAGAGTCCAAGAACCTCTGGTGTAGCTTCATAACTGTCGCCCAGAACAAATGCCAGAGGGCTTCGTGACATTTTGGGTGACTCATTTAGATAAACTTGACCAACAAAAACGGCTGGGATGTTGCTGGACCGGTTGGAATGGTTTCTAAAGCATGGTACACTAAGAAATTGCATAACTGTTGCATCAAGCAGTAAGAAACCAAGCAGTTGAGAGTTAGGAGGAAATTCAACTTCCTCCACTGTAAAAACACAAAATCTTACCATGTATTTTTGGTTTCTGGTAAATATGAATAAGACAAAACTAATTATTAATATTTGATGTGTACTGAAAGCAATATTTAAGTAATATTCTATTTTTCCAATATTAGATTTGGAAGTATCTAAGTGAAAGAAGAAAGATCTTATGAATCTCTTCTGTTTTTTTTCCTTTCAAGCCTCGACGGTGTCATGCTAGACCTGAGGGAGTTCATGGTGAATCTGCAGGGTTTGAAGAACGACCTCACACTCACAGAGGTGGAAGGAAAGCCGAGGTTTGTCAAATACTCTGAAACACCACAGACTGAAAAGTCACTAATGTTTAGACGCTTTATTAGAAACATCCAAGAAACCCTGAAACAGATTCAAAAAGCAACGTTTCCACGTGAAAGAATCGACCTCAGACTCAATGCTGGCTTCCTTGAGCCACAAATATCACAGATTCCCATTGTTTGAGCAAACAAGGCAAAGCTACCCGCAGAGCTGTGGGTCCTGATTTGTTGTTTTAGCTGCAGGAAAAAACCTCCTGCAGCTAAAACAGGCTTAACGTTGAGCTTGGTGAGATTTCTGCTCGTTGCATTCAGACGTGTTGTGTGAGGGTTTGTTTTCATGCTGGGATTAACAATATCTGCTTTACCTTCATGAAAGCATGTCAGACTATTTGTAATGTAAAAAAATAAAAAAGTAAACGTGATGCTTATGTTACAAATCCAGAGCATTTTTATTACAACCAAATCAGACTATAAAGTATTAATGACTTGACTTAAGATTTAAATGTGCAGCAAAAATCATGATCATGTGTCAAACTCGAGGCTCGTGGGCCAAATCTGGCCCGCCATGGCTCTTCATGTGGCCCTCCAGATTCTACACTAAACACTAATTGTGCTTAAATATTATGTTTCCAATCAAATGAATGTAGTTTTTCTGTTTACTGCCAAATTATATCAATCAGTTCTTCCAGTTTTCTGAGAATTATTGTGGAAATTCACACATAATCAGCAAATCCTCACACTTTTTTACACTAATAATTGGGAATTTATTGCAGATTTTTCTCAAAAATTATGAAAACTTTCTTATTTGCACTAAACAGCTGCCTCAGCCTTAATTGATGTCAGATCTGATCTATATAGAGAGAAATAAAAAGTCACATTTATGGTCATAAATAAGCACAAAAATTGCAAATTCGTACCACAAACACTTTGATTTTTATTGCAAAAGAATCACAAAAAGAATTACAAAGTCCTTGAGGGACTGAAAAGATGTTCAGTAATATTATTGAATTGTAAGAATTCATTGATATTTTAACAGTTTGAACAGGTTTTATCAATACAACCGGCCCGTTAAGAGGATTCAAAACAAAAACAATTTTTACACTCCTGACCTAAATACTTCAGATGGAATTTCATTTTTTAATCAGAATCTGAATCAGCATCTGAAAAAGAGTTGTTGAATTTTTTCTTCTACATTATTTGGATATTTTGTGGAACACCTGTTGATTTCTTACATATTAAGAGTTAAATCAGTAATTAGTTTTAACGTTTCATTGACATTGTGGTTAATTTATAAAGTCAACAGCTGAATTGCACAATTCAACTAAGAAATCTTAGTTGTGCTTCTGGTACAAATGTATTTTTGTCGCTTTATTCAACTGGCATGACTCGGTTTGTCCTGAGGATCATTTTCCTAGAATCAGATTAAAATCTTTAGCGTCAGTAGAGATGAAACTTTCTTATCTCAAGTCTTTTTCAAACAACATCGCGTGACTCAGACTGAATGTGCAGTAAATCAGCTTGTGCTTGTTTATGTATGTGTCAGTGTGTCTGGCTGGACTGGACAGCCGCAGTCCGTCTGCCTCTTCCACAAGGGAGACCGAGTCCTGGCGATAAATGACCTCCACACCGACAGCGTGGACAACTTCTACTTGTTTATCAGGAAGTCCATGAAGGATGAGGTAAAGTCGCTGCTCCTAACAGAAACGATGCCATCAGGCTCTGCATGCATCGTTCACGCCTGTGAATCTGCCTCCAGGTGAAAGTGACCGTCCAGCGTCAGCATGGATGCCAGGCTCTGCATTGGTCGAACTCTCCCTGCAGTGGCTGAGGCATAGACTGGTCACTGCGGACGACTTCAGAATGAAGGATCTCATATGTCACATGTGTCAAACTCAAGGCCCGGGGGCCAAATCCGGCCCGCCACAGCTTCTCGTGTGGCCCTCTAGACTCTAAAGTGACACATGATAGAGCCGTGAAGATAACAGTTGGCTTAAATATTAGTTTATCAATCAATTCAAAGCAATTTTTTATCTGTTTACTGTCAAATTGCATCAATTAGTCCCTCCAGTTTTTTGTGAAAAGTCAACAAATCCCTGATAATTGTGAGTTTATATAAGATTTTCCACAGAAATGATGAAAAACATTGGATCTAAATGACAGTTTCTATGTTTGACGTCACAATAGTATGGAAGCCCATTTCCGCCATGAAAGAAATAAACAAGACCAACAGAAATTCATAATTTTGACTTTCAAAGTCACGAATATGACTTTGAAAGTCGAAATTATGACCTTGAATCTCATAATTATGACTTTTAAAGCCCAATTTTGTTCTTTTTTGTTACCTGTATTAATTACTGTCATTTTTGTCCTTAAAATACAAAAAAATCCACTTAACTTTATATTTTGGTACATCGGATTATGTAATTTTTAAATATTAAATGATTAATACTTTGATCAGTTACCCAGTAGTTGAGTAAACCTTTTACCAAATACATTTTACTCCTACTTTTTATTCCCCGGACGTCTACTTTTTACTTTTACTTGAGTGAAACTATGTTGAAGTAGTGCTACTCTTACGTGGGTACATTTTTTGGGTACTCTGCCCCACCATGACAAAAACATATCAAAGATTATCTGCTAAGTTTAACTTAAATCACTACATACCTACCAACTTTAAATGGTTTACCATTTAAAACAAAATAACAATATAATCTAATATTATTTACAATGATCCGAGTAACAGTATTCTACATTTTAATGAAGTCTAAAAACAGGCAATTCCTAACCACTCACTGAAACTGTGAAAAATATATGCTGTAATATATAAATGCTTTATATCGAATAAATCTTTTGCAACAGGTGCTGGCAATTTTGTTTGTCCTGGGAAGATGAATGTATAAATTGTGTGTTAAAAGATTATGAATAAAATTAATTAATAAGCATTTCTGTTTATGAAATTGTCTTTTTATTTCGCATACAAAACTTGTTAAAGTATTCATGTTTGGAGACTTCCAGTGGCATTGCAGACTAGTTTTGGGGAATTGGGTATTCAAATTAGAATCTCTGGTTGTTAATCAATGCCACACTTAATTGCACTTGACTCACACTTGAAGATTTTTCACTACAGAGCCAAATTCATGTCTTTATCAGTTACAACACGCCATTCAGGTCCTGAAGCAGCAAAGTGGATTAGGACCATCACAATAATAGTACTATGTGTGTCATGTTTCAAGTCTAAAACCACTGCTGACCCTTACAAAACACAAAGACCCATCTCAAAGTTTCCTTAAAAACATTTCTATGATGATTAAGGCTTTAGGGAAAACATTCAACTCAATTCCATGTTTTAATTTGGAAAATAACAATTAAATGATTCCAAGAAGATACTGTATGTTTTTGTTTTCAAGATGAAATTGCCACTCACAATATGGCCGACGAGTCGTTCCGGTGCCTACGGTTTCTATAGATTCTCCGGTTTTATTTGGTTTGCTTCTAGTTCACAATGTTAAAAACAGTTTCTTTAAAAAAAAAGTGTTTAAAAATCATAAAAGAAATTAACAGCAGTTTTTATTTGTATCTGTAATATTTGATTTTTTTAAACCGTAGCTGACGCAATGTACTGCTAGCTTGTGTGTGAACAAGCTAGCATCTTGCCCTGTCACAATCAACTTTATTAGGAAGTCTTCATTTTAAAAAATGATACAATCTTATAGCAAATTATCTTAGATTCTCTATTCACGTTCTCTATTGTTTTGTTGTTCCTATGTGCTTTTTGGGGGTCTTTGTTAGATGAAACTGCTACAGGTTATCCACAAACTAGCATTTAACCTCCGTAATTGGAGAAAAAAAAGATAAAAGTGGAGCTGATTTAATATTAAGTTTTATTGTAGCCATTATTTGTGGCTTTAATAAAACATTTGGACAGATCATTTTATCCAATCGTGTGTCTGATGAAACGTGTTTAATGACGTTTAGGTTTATGTACTCAAACTATTTCCTGACCTTTTACCCCATTTTTGTAGGGTGTCAAAACCAGAAAAATGCCATTTAAATGACCAACATAGATCAATAACCTCTTTTGAAAATACACCCACTTCCAATGTAAAGAAAATGTGCAGCTTGAAGACATTTTAAAACATTTTTACAAGATTCTCTCAACGCTCCCAAGGTCATCCAGAAGATTTCCCCCCCCAACCTGATAGATTATACCACGACTGAAAATCTAGTTTTATTTCGAGAGTGCTCTGTCTTTATACAGCACTTCTGGTTCCTTGAAGATAAACACCAAAAAGATCCGACACCACACTTCAAAGGAACTTAGCATTTTCAAAGCCAGTGCTGCAAATGTTGGCACAGATTAGATTACATAAAATATCAATAAATAATTACAGGAATTATATTGAAAGGCATGAATTTATATGATTTTAAACTGGTACAAATGAGAAACAAGCTAAAGGTCTTAAGAATATTTAAGTTTTTATTTTAGAATACAAATATAAAATAAAACATACAGTTTAAAAAGCAGCATGATGACTCAATACATAAAGGGAATGTGGTCACAACAGATAAAATACTTTTAGTTTCACTGTAAACATGTTTGTGTAACAGAGGCAGCATTTAATTGAAGTTTTATTCAATAAACTGGTCCAATGGTGCATATTTATCCTTTCAGAGTCAGAATTTGCATATAATTAGTGTTTAAAAACCCACGTTGTAAAACTAAAACTTCAGATCAGATCAAAATCAGCGGCAGATTTCAGAGTTTAGCTCTAGCTTCTGAGAGCCACTCGCTGAAACATTTCTCCATAGCCTTCCTGCTTGACCAGCTGCCAACATTCACAGTGGGGATGATCTTCAGAGGCTTGAGCCACTGGACGAAACGCTTCAGCTCCAGGAAGCTGCTGTGTTCGCTGTATGGGATTCCTGTCACAGAAATGGGAACATCTGTTATCCTCAGGGTTTGTTCTGATATCCATTCTTTACTATCCCTTCTGTAAACAGAAGAGCAATTACATTAGAGGTAAAAAATCCGACATGAAGCCAGATGTTATGAAATATGACAATAAATAGAGAAGACGGCAAAATCTTGAGGCACCACATGCTTGAGTTATTTCGGTGGAAAATCCAATAAAAGGATCCCTTTGTCCTGTAAAATAAAAAAAACTGCAACACTGCCTTTTTGCTTATCTTGCCTTCAACCATCGTACAAGTTAACATGAGGTCTCCTCTGACGAGATGCAGCTGAAATGGAGCCCAGAGGAAGAGGAGGAAAATTAGCATCTGTCAGAGTGACACAGAAACAGAAGAAGTGAGTGAAAAGCTAAAATTGGTGGCAAAGGCCTCCAGCTGGCAGTTGTAGGTTACATGGCAGATGGTTCTGATGTTGATGGATCAGTCTAGAACTTCAGAGAGAAAACTGTAAGGAAAGCTGGATTTATGTACTAATGAAAATCAAGTCACAACTAATTCCACCGCTGGGGTTTGGAGCGAGACGAAACTCCAGCTGTGCTGAAAATGGATGAAGAGGCAACCTGATTATGATGAAGTCTCGTTTGGTTTCATCCCCCATAGAGGGCGCTGTAGGCCAAGTCAAAGCAATTCACTCACGTTCTCATTTTTGTTTGAACACAGCACAAGTTTTCCGTCAGAATTTGGAGCGTGAAGAACAATAGTCTGATGTTTTACCCTCTGCTCTCTCTGAATTAAAACAAACATTTCCGTAACATCTAAACCTGAATCTGTTCGGTTAAGCATTTCTACCAACCGTAAAGTGAGATGTTGCCGCTGATCTGTGGCTGGATGTCTTCCACCGACTCCACCTGCTCGCTGAAGGTCCAGCCGGTGGGCTTGAAGGCTAGCAGTCGATCATACTGTGCTGAAAAGCGAGCCAGGTGATCCTGCAGCTTCTGCAGAGACGGCGACATAAAAAAAAAAAAAAAAAAAAAAAAAAAATTAAAGCCGAGGCTGCAGCATTATTGCAAACATCAGCTCTGCTTTAAAGCAGACACTTTAAAACCCAACATTAGTCGGCTTTTCTGCAACTAGCCGTGTGAAAACTCCAGGGCTGCAAATTTAAATTCACTAGAAACAACGTTTTGCAGGAATATTGGTATTTTTGCTCATCACAACCTTTAATGTTTAGGCTATGACCAGCATGGAAATGAAAAAGATCTAAAAACCAAGCCAAGCTGCACCCACTTTGAAGGAGAGCTGCATCATGGGAAGCACGTGAACCTGGGCTGCCTTCCAGTCGGTGGTTATGCGCTCCTTGATTTGCTGAGACTCCAGGCAGCACATGGTGTTGTATTTGTCTCTGGAGAGACACACTTTTGACCCCAAGACCTCTGCCAGCGCTGCAAATAAATCACAACGTTAGCAGGGTAAGCACCAGATTTTACCTTTGTAGAAACACACTGCAAAAGAAACGTGGAGCAGGCAGTGCAAAAGTGTTCATACCTCTTGACTATTCATGTTATACGACCAGAAACTTTAGCATTTTAATGGCCGCCTGCTCTTTTAACTGCTACAGATTCAAGGAATGAACAGAGTTGGGTCTTACTTTCTTTAATGCTCAGTGAAAGATTAAGATCTTGTTCTTCATGACACCTTTAACTCTGATCACTACAAACCAGCTGCATTTTTATTATGGGTTAAATTAAACACATTCAAGGATATCTGAGGCTGAATGCAGAACATTACCTCTTAATTATTACGCAGCTTTTTGTGTTTGTCACATAAAATCCTAATGAAGCAGCAAAATGTTTCTCCCCAAGTTATTGTCGCACGTTAGGAACGTGTAAAATACAAATGGGTCATTTTTAACGCTCACATTATTCTAGAGCTGAAACGGTTAATCTAATAAGTCAATTGTTGAAATAATTGTCAATTAATTTAGTAACCAATTAATAATTAACTGGAGTTTACAGACAAAATTAAAATGCAATTAAACAGTAATTTACAAATGCGTACATTTGCATTTAATACATATGTAAACATATAAAAAAAGTTTCATCTTCAACTGGTTCTAATTCAGTAAAAAGCAAAATGTATTACAAAACTAATACATTTAAAGGTTCTCTTGCATAAAAGAGGAAAATATAACTTTTCATCTTTTAATGCATTTCTAATAGTGTAAAAAAAACAGGCTTAAGTGGTTGAACAAAAAAAATCTACAGAATGTAATTTTTTTTAATCCAATTAATCAAATATTGGATGAATAATTGTTAGTCGTCACATTGTGTTATATCATAAGCGGTATAGTTCAATAAAAAAAGACTCATCATGCAGAGCTTTCTGACACTTTTTTGATTTAAGATTCCAGTGAATTTCTATAGAAAGCAGCTGCAGCCCATTTTCTACATGTCAGCAGAGGACAGCAGCACATATTTATTACTTTCTTCACAAACAGACAACTCCCAAAATCCTGTGTCTCTGCAGTCGCGTTTCAATATAGATTTAATAACGGGTGACATTTTAGCAGGATGAAAGCGAATCAAGGCTGTGGGAAAAAATAAAAACCCTGTTGGTTTCGATATGGTTGCACTGCGTATCCATATGTTCACACCGACAGCAAGGCATTTATTAATTTAAGAGCGAAATTTAAAGTAATAGTCCAATTTATACGCAGGAGTATTCAGCCTTCTTTAGGTTTACGGTTGTATTGCATTTAAGATAGAGGTCAAGCACTTTGAAATGCCTAACTGCTGAAATGTGCTATACAAATAAAATTTGATTGATTGATTGATATAAAGATCTCAGACCACGTACCTAAGAAGACCTTTTCTTTCCCCACAGAGTACGAGCCGCACACCACCAGCGTTCGCGGGTGGAGAGTCACCAGCTCAAAGGCCCTGCTGGTTGCAAAGCTGATGACTTCCTGCTGCCTGGGGAACGTGTACTCAGGGCTGCAGTAGCTACGACGACAAGCAGCCGTCAAAACCTGCTCAAAGTAACAGAAATCCACAGAGTACGTTCAGATACTGACGTCGTGTCCAGGTAGAGCGTCTGAACGCGGCGGCGGAGCAGCTCTGGGTACGTTTCCATGGACGGGTCGGCCCTGAAGTCACCGGTGTGGAGAACCGTCTGTCCATCGGGCAAGATGAACAGCAGCATTGCAGCTCCTGGACAACTGAAGGAACAAAGACGGAAAGTTCAAAGTTCAGTTTGAAATCGATGTTACGTAAAGTTCAGAGAGTTCGAAACTGATATTTCTACAATTAGGGCTGTATAATAATATCGATATCGTGATATAGATATTTTCTTTCTTAGAAAAAAATCGATATTCATCTGCAAGTATCGTAACATCCAACTGTCACCTTGTTCACTCACTGCTTGCTTCACCAGGTCATCAGGCTTAGAGTGATTCCTTCAGATGTTCAGGTTAAAA
>CAEGAF010086572.1:0-95489 GCA_903067075.1 Micropoecilia bifurca | reverse complement strand
AAGTCATAACAAGCAGCAGATGTTGCGAACAGTGCGCCCCTAGCGGATAATTCATGAATTGCATTTAATTAAAAAAATAAATCCATGTCTTTTTCATTTTTTTTTCCACTTTCAAATTATCCTGCGGGCCTGATCGAACCTCCTTGCGGGCCGGTTCCGGCCCGCGGGCCGTATGTTTGACACCCCTGCTAAGGATATTAGTGTTTACAATCAGAATTAGAGAGGAAATTTGAGGCATATGCTTTCTGTGGCGTATATACTGGTACTAATTAATGTTTCTGTTCTTTTAGGGAGGTGGTGCTGAAGCTGCTGCAGTGCGAGGCGTCGCCAAACCTGGCTGACAGTAAAGGCTGCTTCCCACTGCACCTCGCCGCCTGGCGGGGCGACGTGGACATCGTCCGCATCCTCATCCACCACGGCCCGTCACACGGCCGGGTCAACCAGCAGGTAATCCCCGTAATCCCACTGTTATCCTCAGGTAACCCGGTAATCTGGAATAAACCAGCGCCCTCCACCTTTGTTTAGCACTGCTGACTTTTGAAGTCGATAGTCAGGAATCCAAAAATAAATCAGATTATTAGCATGCCATATTGTCTAGTTTACGGTGATATCGATAGATTTTTTTTTAACGTTATTTAAGGTAAAGCTAAAGGCCAAAACACTGACAATCATCAATTAATACAATGGGAATGTTTGAGAAAGATGGACGAAATGAAAGTGAACAAAAATCTTGATTAACAGGAATGAGCACAAGTTTTTACTTTTTGCAGGTTTTTAATGCAACATATTTTGGTGTTGGCTGTTGAACATTTTTAAAAGGAAGACTTGCTTTTATATTACAATAAAATTCTTAGTTTTGCAAATAACATTTGAGTTTTTAGACAAAACATAAGTAGGAAAAACTTTTGTGTATTTAAGGTTGTTTTTCTTTCACGTGGGAGCTGATTTTCGACTATTTATTTGCCAAAAGTAGTTTACGTTTGTATTTATTTCATAATTTGTTTGACATTAAACGTATTTTGTGATTTTTGTATATAGTTATATATAAATATATTTTTTATTCTGGGGACTCTCTCATAAATAAGTTACATATTTGTTGGCTAAACAAAGAATCAAAGCACTTGTTCTGCAGAGCAAGTGGAATATTGTCTGTAATATTCATATCACGGTATTGAATAAACATAATGTGATCTTTTTTTGGCAATATCACCCTCCTCTATTTCAGATTATTCTCGTTTTATGTCTAATAGTTTGGATGGTGAATGTTTTATAATTTTTGTCGTCTTGGAACAATGGCTGCACGTCCACATTTTATCTCTGCCCTTGCTCGAGGTAAAAGTGTCGTCTTCTCTTCCGCCGCTGCATTTCTGAGATCATGCAATCCGACGCCGCTGCAGGTTCTGTCATGGTGGCCTCTGTCGGAGCGAGCCGATCCCTTCCCGTTTCTGACAGGCTGCTGGGAGCGTTCGGCCTGCCGCCGCTGTCATTCCTTATCTGCGAAAACGACCTTCTTCTCCTCCCTCACGCTCTTCCTGTCCGTCTTCGCTCGCAGCATATTGACAGCGGCACGGATCACTGGCGCAGGAAGTGGCAGTGAATCAGAACCGCTGTGGAAAACGCTAAATGGATGTGTGTGTGTGATGCCAGCATAAAGCAGTAATGGACCATGTAGGTTATTGGGAGGGTTATTTAGCCTAACTAATAACCCCGTTTTCCTCTGTCACCATTAGCCAAATGCTTCTCCTCTGGGAGCTGTTGCTTTAATTGTTTGCAGTGAGAAATGATGCACCTTGCCTCTGAAATTGAAGTGAACATGGGTCATTTCCTGTTTTTATTTACCCACTCAGTGACTGAGAGAGCGGCTGTGTACAACCGAGTAAAAGTTGCTGATGCAAAAGATATGGTTCAGACATGACGACCTTCAATGCAATCGTCCTCTGGCGTCTGCTTGTTTGGAGTAGATGTTTTAGCCAAAGTGTAATTTCTAGGTTTGTTGATGAATCATTTCTGAAATTTTATGGATTTGACCACAACATCTGGATTTTGAGATTAATATTTTTCAGATCTGGAAGCAGAAAACTCATATTTTTAAATGTTTTTCCCTTTAATAAGACCATATAATTGTGCAAATTGGAATTATGAAAATTAATCAGCTTCACTCACATTTTTTGAGCTAGATTTTTCAGTTGTATCAAAATTTCGGAAATGGAAACACTTTTCTTTTTTGCATCACACGAGTCGTCATTGACAACCAGATGTTACTACTGCTGGGAAAGACGAAGAAGACGACAGGAAGTAGCAGGAGAATGACGGCGTGTCATGTTTCATAATCTGATGAACAAACTTTTTCATGTATTATTTTAATTATGTTCTGTAATGAAAACACCACAGTTGTTAGTGAATATCGACAAAGTTTTGCTCACATTTGTGATGGAAATGTTTTGTGGATTTAGGTCTGTCTTTCCTTCCATCCATCTTTTTTTTCCTTTGATTTCTTGATGATTTCATCCTGGAATGAGAGCCAGCAAAACTTAATACTTGCAACAACAAAAAAAGCCAGAAAAGGAGAATCTCCTCCTGGTAGATTCCCAAACTTTCCCTTCAGTTTGTCCAAAAATTAAATTTAAAAAGATATTGCACCTAAAATAATAATGCCGTTTGTTTATTTTTCTCTTAAAACTGAAGTGTTTGTGTAGAGAAACCTTGCTGTTGCGGCTATTGGCGTGAAGTAGTTGTTGTATTCAGGTGGGAGTTAAATTGATTGGCTGTTTGTGTTCGTTTGCAAGCCTAAGTCTAGTATTTTCTCTCCATCTGTCATGTGTTGCCATTAGTCAGAATGAAACCCATTTTCATTCACAGCTTGATAACCGAAAGTTGCAGAACGTCTCCCGGTTCTACCAATTCAGACCTTATAGTTATGTTTAAATCTGATTCAAGGTGTTTTATTCGTTCTTACTGGTGTTTGTGGAAAGATGAATGACATCAATAAGGAGAATTACTTGGAAGTAAATGAAAAATGGTGTGTAAGTAGGTTAATCCCACTCTGCAATCAATAGGTGATTATAGGAAGTTGGTGGATGTTATGAGGTTGAGCAGTTCCAGCTCACTGCTTGTTGCCTAATTGGTCCCAGTAGTTTCCATTGACTGCTTGTTTTTGTTTATTGCAGGAACATGTGAGTGTGAGAGGCTTGGCTGCCTGGATGGAGAATGTGATTACTATAGTCTGTGAGTGTATGTATGTGCAGGAGAGACAGTGATTGATAGTGAAGGATTGCTTGTTTACCGAAGGCGTGCACTCGGCTTCTGGAGGCCAAGTGAATGTTTTGAAGGCTGACAGCTTACTTGTTGTGATTTCTTTCTCTGATTGACTCTAAAGCAGCCGGCTTACTAAAGCCCGGACTTCGATATGTTGATTTTTATTTTCTTCTTTTTCTAATTAGTTTTGGAGCAAAGTCACATCTTTGTTAAAGGAAATTACTTAAAGTTAGTGTGGGAATCTGTCATTCTTCCATTTCATTCATATTGTTGAGTTATTAATGCTTTAAATAAATAAATGTAACATTTTTTTCAAATGTATCTATTTTGCTAGCTTTCTTATCTTATCTTATCTTTCTTATCTTATCTTATCTTCGTGCTGTGTGCAGATATAGAGACAAGAGAAGTGTCCTTACATTAGCCGTTAGCATGATTAGCAATTGTAGAATAACTAAAGCAGTAATGTTTGTGTTTATTTCCCAAATATATCGATTATTACCTTTGTTATGAGATTTCCAAAGGATGATACCTATATAGAGCGAAAGAGCATTTATTTTACCTTCCTGTTGTCTGCTGAACATCTTGCTCTCTCCTTATATATAACTGCCTGAATGAACTGCAGAAAGAAATAAAAAATGCAGCTTTTACAGCAGATATATTCCAGCACTGTTATGTTTTCCATCAGCAGAAGGAATAAAGTTACTTTGTTTTGCTTTCCTCCTCCTTTCTTCACTCTCCTAAAGAAGACAGCCTGCTAAAGAGCAGCGCGCCTTTCACCAGTAAGGCCTACTGGGAACCATGTGAACCAAGCCGAAGGTTACAGACTCATGAGGTCGTTTGTCTTTCATAGCTTTCCCCCGAATTTATTTCTGTGCAAATACCCCGTTTGCAGTCACCTTACATTCCTGGTAACTCGACGCTCCGTGTTGCTACGACACAGCAAAAATGAAACCATATGTTTCATCAACATGTGAACTCTCTGAGAACACATGCTACTGCTGGGAGAAACCGCTCTGGGAAAGGCCTCCGCCACGGCGACGGCTGCCAAGACACACAGTCACACCGAGCCGTTGGACGCTTTCTTCTGAGTAATCTGTTTAAGGAAAAAGAGGCGGCAGTCATATGGTCTCCACAGCTCGGCTCGGTCTTATTAAAGTTCAGCTAACAAGGGCCGGCTCATCTCCGTGTGATCCCAAACAAATTACCACCCTAAGTGATTATTGCAAGATGCGAGCAGATTGTGTGTGTGAGGGCGTTTAATTGAGGTGTTATGTAGGAACACTAATAAAAAAAAAAGTGGTTGGATTTACTTTTGCAGTTGGGTAATTAAAACCAGAGCTGTTTTTAACTCTGCAGGAAGGTCAGTGTTAAAAGAAAGTGTTCATCAGGCAGAAAACAACTGAAGATTTTTACACAATTTCTCTGGTGTCTGAATCATTTTCTTACCAAATTGGGTCATTTTTAAGAAATTTTTCCCATAGAAATTATAAATAGTCATGTTTTATGAAAAGAACATTTCTTGAAAGCAGTTTGACGTCAATTTTTGCATAATCTCTCTACATTCAGTAGAGTCCAGGCTCTTCATTTATCAGTTTTTTCCTTTGGATTATCTTGGATTTAAGTCTGAAATTACAGGTTGTTTGATCAGAAACATTTAGGAACAGCAAAATCTTTGAAATACTTTATTTTTCTTTCATTTAGTTTAGTTAATTTTGATTTACGGATTTCTTTTTAGAACAAAGCCGGAGCTAAATGATCAAGAGTCAGCACTCATCTTTAGTTTTTACAGCTAGAAGGTTCAGAAATCTGATGTACTGTAGTGATCGACTCTGACCTGAACCTTCAGAAACACATAAAGACAATTACAAAGTCAGTCTTCTGACTGAAGGACATTCAGGATTGATGGACTAATGTCCCAAAAAGAACTATTGAAACTTAGCCATTCATCAGAAAATACTTTAAAATACTTTTAGTTTATGGCTTAGCACCAAAATATATTAAGGATCTGTTGATGTTGTAGCTTCCAATTTGAAGTAAATGTCCAGAAAACCACAAATCTGCTGAAACATTGATGAAGGCTAAAAAACAAATTGTTTAAAGTTCATAAACATACTAAAGTGTGTTTTCTTTACAAGTTAATTCCTTTGTTTGCTTTTTGTTTTTTGTTCTTCTTTGCCTTAGAAAAAAAGGCCAACAGAGGTTTTGTGGATAATAAAAATACTTTAGTGTAAAGAAAGTGCTTATTACTAGATTAATCCATCATTAGAGGCGCTGTGTTGTGACATATTGGTAATTATTTTTTGTTTTGACACTCTTATGAACATCAGCCTGTTATTCATCGCAGATTTCCAGCTTCTTTTCCTCACATTTTGCCATTTTAATCTAGAGATGCGTTAAGAGGGAGTAGAGATTGAAGTAATTATCCTCATTTCTCTCATCCTCTTATTCTACAACTTGTTTCTCTGAGCTGCCAGGATTATGGGATGAAGCGACAAAGCCGGATCCCTTCCTGCACATCAATCCATCAGGCGTTGCTGCAGAAAACTCAGCTCCACCTGATCTGGGTACAAATGTAGCTGCTGCAGCACAGACTTTTTTTTATTTTGTGGAACATGATAAAGAGAAGACAGAAAGTTATTTATCTCTTCTGGTCCAGTCAAAGCTCCAACATATTTTTGAAAAGTTTGCAGAAGTTTTAATTCTGTTGGCCTTTTCTTCTGCCTGTCCATTTATAACTAAGTAGGATCTACTTTTGGGGTGTCCAAAGTGTGGCCTGGGGGCCATTTGCGGCCCCTGGGATTTTGAGTGTCCCCACTACCACAATTCAAGAATGATAGTAATTTGCCAGCCTCTTTTGTAGGTGGTTGGAGCTGATGGAGACTTTTTATTTCTAATTAAGGCAAAAATTATTAGAGACTAAATAAAATCTTGCAATGAAAAATGTTGGCAACAACTCAAAGTATTCAGTTACCAGGCTTTTGTCCAGCTGCTAATGAATTTATAAAATGTGGCTGTATACTTTTAAATAAAAGTGACGTAAATCTTGTTTTTATTGCTACGACTAAATAAATAAATTGCAGACGAGACGTTTCAGAAACTTGCAAAAGCCTGTTAACATTTTGGATCTAGGATAATTTACACATCTGTTTGCAACAAAAAAACATGACTACTTTACTTGTCTAATGTATTGGAGCCTAGTTTGTTGTTCACAGTGTCATGTTTTTCCTTTTTTATGCCTTATTGTTTTTGGCCTGAGTGTCCAAATGTTTGGATGTACCTGATCCACTTGGCCGTTTAGCCCAGTTTTGTTTGTCTTGGCCAAATGTAACCAAAACAAAACAAAGCTACTTGTTTGGCTGCTTGTTGACAGGATTCCCACTCAGCAGCAACAATGTGCAACAATGAACCAAGTGCTGATGATATTGAGAGGCTGTCAGACTGTGTATAATGGAAATATATAACCGGCTCTGAGATCACAGAGGGAGGATTTCTCCGTTTCCACTCCTCTCCTGCTTCATCTCCCCGTCCTGTCACGCCGAGTCTGAGCTCGTCTCTTTGTCACTCTCCTTTCTGTCGAGGAAATCACATTTTTCCAATCTGAAGCGGCGGGTGAGAGACACAGCGGATCAGAACGCTACCTTTTATTGCCCATTTGAGGCTGCAGGGACAAATGGGTCAGTGGCAGAACCAACAATAGCTTCGGTTTTTGTGCCAGTGATTCCTGGATCACATTTGTGATGTTCCGTCAGTCTTTTTTAGTTTCTGGATTGTTTTTATTCCTTTTAGAGCAGATATTTATTCATATCAGTGGCTTTCAGATGACCATTTGAAGCAGCGTTTACTTTCTTTACACAGTACAGAATATAAATTAAAATATATTATAGATCAGAATGAATACAGGAAATAAAAAGCAATTTGCAGTCATAGAAAATCTTTCAGACTAGCTAATGTTACACATTATTTTGATTTAATCTTAAAAATAAAAAAGAGTAAATTCTCTATTATACTTAATTAATCCATCAACAATATATTTTGTTTGATCCAAATTTACAGTAAGATAAGGTAAGGTAATTTTATTTAATTTTATTCATACAGCACATTTTTATTTTCAAGGTATGTGGTTCATCGGTTTGGATTCGGAAACGCAGTGCTGGATTTGCTTCTATAGTTACTTGTATACTTCACTTTTTCTTTTTCTTGGGGTTGGTCTTTTTTTTTTCGGTGGGACCTCAGGGATTACCAACACCGCTGCTGATGGAGGCTCTTCGGAGACTGGGGACGTGGTCAGACGTTCTCAGACAGTCCATGACCTTTAAAATGTCCAGACAGACTCTTCTTAAAATATTTACCCAGAGAAATAAAAAGGAAAAGATTCATTCGTGAATAGTAAGCTGTAATAAGTTGCTGATTTCAGTATATAAAAGTACAGTGTTGGAGTATAAAAGTGTTGGAGGTCTTATTATTTTTGAATAAATGTTTAAAACCAAAATAATTGTCTGAAGACAATCCTTTGTCCTGAAGAGAGAGAGGGATACGTTTTCATTTAGGAGGCTCTGAATAATCCAACATTGTTCGAAAACGTCCAGTCAGGTGTTTCTAAATCAATTTGAAATCCCTGTGGTCAAAAGGACCTCAATTTTTAACCTTGTATTCGCTCTCTGTTTTAAAAATGATCTGTATTCTTCTCAAACCATCTCCACCTTTTCTTGCCAACCTTGTCTCCTGCTCCATTAATCCTCCAACTGTCCCTCTCACACTCTGACCTTTTCTTCTTGACCCCAGAATCAGCTCAGCTACGTCTACGTCTCTTCGTTCACCCACCATCGCTCTTTTAATTCCTGCAACCATCAAAGCCGATCGTCCAACGTTTTCTTTCTGTTCTGCAGAACCATGAGCGGGAGACGCCGCTCCACTGCGCGGCCCAGTACGGACACACCGACGTGGTTTCGGTTCTTCTTCAGGAGCTGACCGACCCGACGATGAGAAACAACCGGCAGGAAACTCCTCTGGACCTGGCTGCACTTTATGGACGCCTGCAGGTCACTGAGGATGAAATTTATGTGTTATATTAAAAAAATACTGCCTACAAAATGATGTAAACACATTCATGTATTCAGGCGACATGCAGTAACAGTTTATAATGAGCAGTTGTTTGCATTTGTCCAGAAAGTAGCATGTTTCATATGTCTCCTATTTCTATCAGTGTAAAGATGGCTGAATACAAATGAAGTAAAGCATGCTTCACATGTTTAGATATTTGATATTAGCGTCGCTAGCTGCTGCTCTCAGGAAAATTACAGTCTATCCACATTGTTTTGTTGATTTCTTGAATCACAGTATTGCAGATCTGTCATGTGACCTGCTTTGTGCTCAGACTCTGTTCCACATAGAGACAAACTAAAGATAGAGCAGCTGAAACACCAGGAGTTAAATTTGATGCCGTTCAAAACAAGGAGCTACAATTACGTTTCATTTTTTTTCTCATGCAATTAAATGGGAGCATATAGAGTTTGAATAACAAGTCAATTCAAAATAGAAAGCAAATATGCTACCGCTAGCTTACTTCTTTAGCAAGTAACTCCATTTGAAAGCTTTTCAACTGGAGAAATATTGATTTAAATGTCTTTAAAATCTTAATACTGTCCCTTAAAAGCTTCTTTTTGTCCTCGTTTGATACAGATGGAATGTAGCTTAATTTATTGGTCCTAAAAGGCAACAAATTGATCAGATTCCTAATTGTGAAACACATGGTTTGATTTATTTCAGTAACTCAGTTTACGAAGTGAAAGACATAATGCAGTTAAATTAAACAAATTACATTTTCAAGCCTTTAGTTCAGTTGATAATTTCCTTGTTGTCGCCGATGAACACGCCTTTCTGTACTTTAATCAGAATTTCACATCAGACTATTAATAAAAAAACGGTTTTTCATACAGAAATGTTCGTTCAATGAAAAATATGTCAAACTGCTGCTGGTTTACACCATGGACATTCAGTATTAGTTCAGTTTTGTGAAAAATGTGACAGACCACACAGATTTCTGCTACAAATGTCTGCTGATGCAGTCACACATTCAGGCAGCTGTAATTGCAGTCAGGCCACACAGGTTTATCAGCCTGCAGATGAATAATTTATGAAAGCAACAGCCTCTTTCTGCATTATAACTAAGGAAGCTCCCTGTGGTGGAAGTTTACTGCCGAAGAAAAATGTAACTTACACCGGAGGAAAGTTTGAGACGTATATAGAACTCACTGTAGAAAACAAAAGCTGTAAGTAAAAGTAAACTTTGTCACAGAAACCTGAGCAAAAAATGTAAAACAAAGTCCTTCTAAATGTATTAGAATATCACCTGATGCTGTAATAATAATCTGGTTAAATCACAATGAGATAAAAGAGCATTATTATCAGATTAATGGATGTTTTTTGACTTTTCAGACCAATAATGTGACTTTTTTTGATCGCCAGGAGGAAATGTGTTGTCATTTACGTGTCGTTTTGCTGTGTGTTTGTGGACAGGTGGTCCGCATGCTGGTGAGCGCTCACCCAAACCTGATGACGAGTCACACCCGCCTCCACACGCCGCTTCACCTGGCGGCACGAAACGGACACCACAGCACCGTCCAGACCCTGCTGGAGGCCGGCATGGACGTCGACTGTGTGGTGAGTTCCAGTCCCTCTGTTTTTTTATTTTTATTTTCTTATGCTTGTTAAATGATTGGCACTGCAAGTCAGCTCAGACTATCTCAGACTATAAATGATAATAAAAGAAAAAAAAAATCAAAATGCTATAGACCTTTGGATGAGCTGTGGTTTTGACAACTTTTTCATCACTTGACCTAAATGTTTTGACTTTTTTAAATGTATTTATTGAGTCTTTTCACGTATGAAATAGAAAGTATGCATTCAAACATTGGACACTTGGCGTATAAAATAATGAAAAAAGAAAGTGAATAAAAAAATGTAAATCCATAAAGGAAAATAAATGTACAGATATACACATAAATAAAATAACATTTTAATCAGTCAACTCTTTTATTGCTTTTTTATTAAAAATATTAGAAATATGAATTATTATTAGTCTTGTTAGGTGATGTTCTATTTTAAAGTAGCTGTTTTTTAAGTTTATCCATATTTTGATTACAATTATTTCCATAATTATTACAATTTGTTGTTTGAACTTAAAATCAGAACCAAAATTGTCCTTTAAATCACCTTCTGCAAATATTGAAGAATTGATTTAGATTAGTCGGTTTGATTTACTGGAAACTAGCCTGAGCTCAATCTGGTCCAGTCATCTTTTATTAATGTATTTTTGCACATTATCCCTGTTTTAAGTAAACTAATTAAATTATTTTTTTCCAGTTGGATAATTTCCTAATTTTCAAGGGTGTATTGATTTAATAAAACAAGCTTAGCTTTGATCCAAGAATTCATTTAAACATAATGAACACACGATCATGAAGGAAACTGTTTCTGATTTAAAAGATTATAATGGTATAATATTTAGTTTTTATGGGGTTGTGCTGTTATTGTCAGAATTAGCCAATAAAGACATCTTGAGTCTGATTCATACTCACTTGGTTATTTGTAGAAAAGGTTTCGGTGACAGACGAGAATCCCTCAGTTAGGACACTGTTAGCGGCTAACCAGTTCTGGCTAATGACGGCGAAGTTTACCGTCTAATTCAGAGCTTCCTGTTGGTGCTGAACTAAAAGACTGTTTCCCATACTTTGAATAAGTCTAGTCTGAAGTACTTGTATCATTAAAATTAAGAATGTGATGGCTTTCTTAAGTTTAATTAAAAAAATAAATACAGAAATCATGCTAATAGCAGCCAAAGAAGCTAGTAAAGTCGCTGCTTGTTAACATATGGGAAGTTTTGCAAATGTAGGAGTGAAAGTGGATCCTCTCTGTGATCTGGGCAGCCAAGTACGTGCTTTGGGGAAATTTTGTTTTTATCAGCCGAGGTGTTATGAGACAGTAAACCTTGGTTTTGGTTTTGTTACATCCCAGCTGGATTTCTGTAATAAACTACGGGCGGCCAATTTCTCCAACTCTGGCCTCAATCCACCGACTGCCAGTTTATTTCAAGACCCGGCTTAAACTTCTTTGATTTATTGGAAAGTTTCTTAACTCCTCCGCTCCATTTGATCTCCCTGAACTGCGACCCGTTTGCGCACCGTTTCGATCTCTCGGGTCAGCAGTTCAGAAGAATCCCAAAGCTGTGCTGTTAAAAAAAAAGTTAAATGCTTCGCCTCTGCAGGTCTGACAGGCGCACTTGCTAACTGTACATAAAGCTCCTTTAAAAACAGACAATTGCTGTTTGCAAAAACAGCATAAAATTTATTTTTTTGTTGTCTCACTTCTACAAATTCAGATCCACTGAAATCTACAAGCTGTGACTAATTGGTCAAATCAAAAAATGTCCAGTGTCATGTTTTAATGCTTATATATGCTTTTTTTAATTCAGCAGAAAGATTTAACTGTGACATTTTGTTAAAATAATGTAATCCACCATGAAAATTGAATGCGTCTATAAAGACATTTACCTGGATAAATCCTTTAAAATCCTCCTCATAACTGAAGAAACGAGGAGCTGCAGACGTTTGTGTGTCATGAAGCCTTAGGAAGCCGGCAGATTAGCAGTCGCAGCGGGTTCCTTCATTTAAACTCGACGTTTTCTCCGCGATTGTGTATCAGAGAGCCGTGTACACGCTGAACGTGCCTCGCATGGTTTGGTGGTTTGAAATGAATAATTGATTGGGAGGGAAGGGAGAGAGAGAACAGGGTGTTCCTGAGGGTCCTAGTAGTTCATGGTCTCTTTTCTCTTCATGCATTCATAGGGATTAGATGGGATGCAAAGCTTAGTCACTGACAGTTCTCTGCTGAATTGGTTAAATGAGGATTACAAATTGGTTAATTTTATTCTAATCACTGTTAGAATAAATATTTAAAAGTAACTTAATGACATTGTGAGATGTTTGATTAACCCTTCCTTAAACGTCACAGCTTTTCCCTTCATGTCATGATTAAATGCTTTATTGTCAAATCGTATGGCAGCAAATCGAAGTGTTAAAATCCGTGGACAAAAATGGTAAAAGTAGCAATTCAATTGAATCGTATTTATTCAATTTAATACCAAAAGCCAGAATTATATGCTGGTAAAGTCGAATCCACAGTGTGCTTTCATTTAACACTTGCTAGTGGATTTTCTTCTTTCAAACTTTGGATTATTTCTCACCCGATGCGCGGCTGTTCATTTATCATAAAGACTTGAAGGAAAGGGGAAAAAAAGCTCTTCAAGGGATTTATTGCTCAGAGAGTATGAAAAATTCAGGGAGCTGCTGAGTCTGAAGCAACATAAACAAGGAGATGTAAAGGTTTTCTTACCAAACTTGAGACACTTAGAGATGTTACAAAGCTTTGAACAACCTTATTATTGAACTTGTCTAAGCTCCATCTTCCTGCTGTTTATAAGAAACGCACATCAGACAATCTAAAGGCACTTTACAATAAACTAAATTCAATCCATTCGTTCATTATTCAGTTGGGTTAAAAAGTTTTCTGCTGAAGGAATCCCAGCCAGTCATCGACTTGCAGCATCTTTACTGAGCAGACTTGGTAAAATGAAGTCATTAATTTTAGTTCTTAGAGTGCAGATCCCTGGATCAGTGACATTGCAGTCATTACTGGCTCCTTCACCCCTTTTATGTGTGTTCAGACCCACTCAGATCTGGAGAGCCAGGGAGTTTCTCAGGCTCCATGTGCCTGGTGAGGATGAGCACAAAGGTCTTTGATATGTCATCTCCTCTGCAGGTCTCACTGCTGCTAGTTTATCAAGCTTTTTATGCAGAGTGGTGCAAGCCTTTGATAAATCTCATCTTTATTTTGCAAAATTAAGAGTCACTTCTATTGGTTTCTTTTTGTTTTTCTTGAAATTTATTTAAATCAGAAATAGCCAATGGAAAATTAAACAATGTAACTGAAGCTACATTATCTACAGATCATACAGGTAGCTTCTGAAATATTATAGGAAAGCTTATAGAAAAGGTTTGATAGGCATGGATTTATGGCTCCAATATGAGTTAATGAACTTGATTCATTTGTGTCTGGTATTTAAACAATCTAGAAAGACTGCCTAAAAGAAAAATTAAAATAAAAAGAATGAAAATGAAAGAAATCATTATAAATGTGTGCTTTGTAATATGCTCATCATACATCAATATCAGAATATTCCATTTCTATTCTATTGTTATAGCCACTAAGCATATTTAAATATGGTAAACTATGTATTAAAAACATAGAATTGTTTATAAATGTAGCTTTGATATATATTTGAATATGATTTCCACCAACAAAAACGCGTGTTATGATCGATTAAATGCGCTGATATGTCATTTTGCCTGCTAAACACATAAAGCTGAGTGGAGTGGTGGACCGCTCCAACATGGCCGCCCTAAATCTCGTCAGGGATAATAGGCGAGATCCTTATCTTATTATGTCTGTTAAAAGTTGTGTCCAAATTCAGGGTCTGCATCTAGGTCCTTCGAAGACCGCGAATATCGACGACCGGAAGAGAGAAGCTGTTAAATTATACAGTTCTAGCCTTTAGCTAGCAAAAACCATAGACATTAATACGTATTGATGTCTATGGCAAAAACAACAAATGCGCTCCTTTAAAGCAAGCAAAAAAACCAGACATGTGGTAGCTTAGTATTGCCAACGAATGCTATGAAAGAGAACCATACTTGTAATTTTATTGCGTAACCTTTAATGTGGAACCCTGCGGCGGCAACGGATAGCAGCTGTCAACCACAACGACTGGCAGCCCTCGGTGTGACCGCAGATTTCCAGTGAACAGTTTTTACCAAGTAAGAAGACTAACGTTCATATACTTTATAAGTAACTATGATTAGAAACGTATTGCTTCATGGAAAAAGTATGCGTCTAACCACTGGTAGCCATAGAGATAATGCCGCACCGTCATTTAGCCTAGCATGTATGGAAAAAACTGGTTAGCATCTCGTCTTTTATACGTTTTTACTGCTTCTCCGGTTAAAGGGGGAACGGTGTTTATGACAGTGATATAATTCATGTGTTGTGAATTCAGACAAAGTCGGTAATTTGATCAACACATCAGGAGGGAGGAGGTTCTGGTCGGTTTCTAAACTGGCTGTTTGCAAACTTGGTAAATCCCGCCGTCTATGAGCCCCAACCAGGTGTGTTACGTTTGCAGACAAATTAGCTCGACTCGAACAAGTAGAAACCATGAAGAAACTGGCAAAACAACTTTGGAAAACGATTTCCGACGCCTCGAATGGTTTTATGACGTAGTTGCAAAAGTAGCTAGTTGATTTCACCAAACCTTGCTTATGTCACCATGACAGCTAAAGTTTTTCCTGTGCCTACATCCCCCAGAATGCTGTGTGGTTCTGGATCAGAGCTAAGAAAATGTATTATTCTATTGATGCATTATCTATTGATATTAATCATGTGTCTAAAGCAATCTATATTGTGTTGGTTTATTGTCCAGCTCTGACTGATAGCCTGCATTTTAAAAATGAACTAGTGTCAACTGGGGCTGTCATAAATTGTCTCCAGCTGACAGGAAGTTGTACATGTGAGTGGTAGTGCAGAGCTGTGTGTAGGTGTGACCGTGAATGAATAATTTATACAAACAGCAGTGTTTCTCTTTCTCACTTCCTTCTGTTTATATTTTAATGAAGGAAATTCCCCGTAGAGGATAATTCTACTACCTGCATGTTGGGCAGGAAGCCAACGCAGGGTAAAAGCTGTAGATTTGAACCAGGATGTCGCCAGAACAGCAAGCGCTTGCTTTGTCTTAGAAAGTGTGATAGTAAAGCATCGTGCTTGTAGATCAGCTGTGAGTGTTACGTAAAGCTGCGTTAATTATGTAGAGAGACTCAAATGCACGTCTTAAGTGATTCCTCTGTTGACATGCTGTAAGTGTTTATGCTGTTATCTCGTTATTCATAGTCAACAGATCAGACTGTCCTCCACTTTTCAATTGCAGGAAACTCCTCGAGAGTCAGAATCGACTTTTTGCTTCCTCATGACATCACGGTTTTATCGCCAGGGGAAACGGGATAGGAAGTGGTGTGGGAAGTTGAAAAGGCAAGGTCAAATGTGTCAGAATAAGGGGTGGCTCCCTTCCTGTGCCAGGGCCTCCTCTCATGCATGGGCTTTAAAAACCTGGATGAATTTCTTTTTGGGATTATCCAGCAGAAGTCTTCCTTGAACCTGCTGCAGGCTCTCAATTTTTTTATTTTTTAAGGATTTTTGCAATCGGTTTCCTTTCCCGTGCGTCACTGGTGATGTTTCAGGAGAAACGGTTGGGTCACAGTAAGTCTGATCTGCCGCAGCGCTGCGTTCAGGGTGCAGGCCTGGCTGCTGTCCAGAGGATTTGTCTTCATTAAAGCTGGGGGTTCGGTTCACGCCAGTGTTTTTATCCATGTTGACAGGAAGCCAACCATGAAGGATGCAATGTATTTAGCTGTTTGGCTGCATGTACGCCTTGTTGTTTCTGTGTTGACGTGTGCGTCTTTGTGTCCCACACGGGCATTACTTCTTCTTCGAGATGCAGAAATAAAATTTTAACGTTTTGTCACTAAAAAACTTCCTACCCCTGCAAACCAGGTTTTCTCTGGAGAGACATAAATCAGCCGTTTAATTGTGATAATATAGTAAGAATTTGACTTTTTTTGTAATTTTTCTGAAAGACTACATTTAAATTCACTTGTAAGCTCATAAATAAGCAATTATGAGATGGAAATAATAGCTATGTAGACTCACTTAAGAGTTTAATGCTGAGTTTTCTCTACTTTGTGCTGCACAAGTTCACATCATTGATCCACGATGCCAGTCTTTGCTAGACAAAGAAGCTTTGGAGGTTTTATCATCCCTCTCTTATTGTTCCTGAGGGAAAGATGAAGTTTTGAAATGATTCCTGGTAGTCTGTCACTGTCCATTAAACAGTTATTTAAAATGTTTCAATTATTGATTAATATCTAAAATACAGTAAAGTCTGTTATCATAATAAAATGTAAAATTGAAACAGAAGTAAAAGGAAACAAAAAGTAAAACAAGACGAGGAGGTAAAAAACAAAAAGAGGAAAAAGTAAAACACAGTCAACAACAACCTGCATCTTCATCGCAGAGTTTTATGGGCCATTAAGAACTTTGTATGTAAAAAAAAAAAAAAGAAAAAGATTTGGAAGCGAGTTAATATTCCCTGTGTTCTGGATCAGCTGAAGAACTTGAAAAGAACTGCAACAAGTAAAGATTACATCACAGCATGATGAGTCTACAGATCAAAAACACATGCCTGGTTTTTCTCTCTCTTTGGGTTGAGATGCATCAGATTTTTAAATTATTGCTCAAGTGGAAGAATGTAGTTTTAGAGACTTTATGTACATGATGGTGTAAAACATCCCCACTGTTCCTCACAGTAGCACTGGTAGTCTATTTTTTCATTATGTGGAATTATTAGAGCAGCTGTTTCTCTGCTGAATATGAATATGACTTTCATATTTAAAACCTTCTTTGGCCAAAAACATCCCCAGTTTTGTGTTAAAATGTGACTTCAGTCACTGAAATCTCTGCTAATTAGCCTAAAAAAACATTAATTAATGTTCCAAGCAGCATCACATACTCCAGAATTGGCTCAACTCTGCAGCTTCTTTTGAGGAGGAAACAGTTTGGTCCTTTATCTGCCTCCCTGCGCTGATTTCATTCCGTTGCATCATACCTGTAATATTATTAGCACCGAAGGCAGATACTATAGAATGAGTGAAAATAGGACGTTTCCACACACAAGAAAATCACTGCATGACTTCTTTAAATCTTTTGACCTGATGGAGAGATTGATATTTATATCAGATCGTAATGATACATTTGACCTGTTTTAATTGCCGCTCTCATCTGCGATGTCCATTTTGCTGTCAGTCCACCTCCACTCTATTTCTGCCTCCGATTTCAGTTGTAAAAGTTATTGAATATTAACACTTGCGCGTTCTCTCTGGTTCTTGCAGACAGAGAATGGGAGTGCCCTTCATGAAGCTGCACTTTTTGGAAAGATGGATGTGGTTCGCCTTTTGCTTGACTCAGGTTGGTCTATAAATATGCTGCTATAAAACAAGCGCTGTGCTTTTTATAGGCCTGCGCTCAACTTGTTTTTATTGTAACCTGCAGTCAAATGCTCCACATGTTTAGTTATTTATGTAGATGTGAAGGTTCAGTTTTGTTCCCCTCTGATGAATCAAAGTTAAGCTACTTGAAATATTTTATTCTTGGCTTTGATAATCACATGTTGCAGGATGTGATACCAATCACATCCACTCAGTTTCACTCAGTTTGATTGTTGAAGTTAAAGACACAAAATTGTATGAAAATTAATTTAAGCTAAATCCACATTTATGGTGAAACGGTAAGTTGAACCCTGCGCTACTTTCTGGACAATGTTGTCCTTTGGTTGCGCTGCCATCTCCCCTGCAGCTCCTGGGTTTCCTGCAGGACTTCCTCCGGTGGCCATGCTCCTTCTGGTCAGGGTTACAGTACATCAACATCCTGGATTGCTCTAAACTGTGCTGTCATAAATCGTTGGATTTCCTATTTGAAGCTTTGAACGTATTATACATTGCTTTGCTAAAATAGTCATAAAACCTAAATAAAATTCACATTTTGTCAACCACAGATGTCCTTTGAGTGTAACACTGGGACTTTATGTGATTGATGAACAGAAAGTAGTTTATCATTTATGAAGTAGATGAAAATGCAAGATGGCTTGAACAAATGAAAATCTGAAAAATTAGGGGGTTTTTAATATCTACCGCTAAAGTTTTTTAGACTCAGGTCATTTCTGCAAGAAAATTTTGCCTCCAAAATTATCTTTTTATTAAGTTCCTTGTTAATATAAAATAAAAAAAATGGGTTTGCGAAAACTTCTCTATATGTAAAAGAAGAAAATATACAAATATTCAGAAATCTAGCAGATGAAAAATTGTGGACAATTACCATTTTCCTTCTGCTTCATTGAATTGTTTGTCTCCCACATAAAATCCAAATAATATTCATTATGTTGTATGAATGGATTTGTAAGACACTATGACGTTTCTAACTTAATTTTGTAACATTTTTAAATTAAAGAAATTTGATTCAGTTACAAGATTTACTTGAAGAAGCAAATGTTATAAAAAGCAACAAGAAATGAATATATTCTATCAGTTCATCATTTTGACTTTCATTCATCATATAAAGTTAATTAGTCAGTCAATAATGTGGAAAATTCAATAAAATAGTCACAGTTATTCATCTGCACAAATTAACGTTTTTTTGATTATTTGCAATCTCTTCTTAGATTGTGACAGTTTACTCCATAATTTTGTGGTAACTTGTTACTTAAAAATCAAGTTTTTGTTGTATTACAATGAACAAGTTAATGACATTTGCGCCTTTAAAAACATTCAATTCACAAGTTTTTGATTTGTCTTGATTGATGAATGTCTGTTGCTGCGTGAAGTTCTGACAAATATTTTTTTAATTTTTCACTTTCGTGTAACTATTATTTTGCGTGTGAATTTCAGGGATAGACACCGATTTGAGAGACAGTCAGGGGAGAACAGCGCTGGAGATTCTCAGAGATCACCCAGCGCCTAAGTCTCAGCAGATTACTGCTCTTATTCAAGGTAAGAGACACAGGAATTTGGGGTTGTTGCTGTTGCACAAATAAAAAAAGGTAGCGGCTTCCAGATTTAAGTGGAGATTTTTGCTGTTTTTATTTTTCACACACCTGACTGCACGGTGGTTTGTGTTTGCTCAGAGATCAGAGCTGCTGTTTGGGTTTTATTGGCTGTAGGTGATGGTTGAGATTGAATTTGTTGGATGGTGCGGACATATTGAGCCACAGAGCAGCATATTGGCACATATGACCTTGTGACCTTTGGAGCAGGTTGTTGTCTAACGGAGAAATCTCATTTGTTGAGAAACTTTGTCTCCCCTCTGGGAAAGAGTGCAAGTTGCTCTGATACCATAAACAGTATATCATTCATTCCACATCTCTTCAGTTGTCTAACAGAATGTTGATGGGTTTCTGGAATGTGTAAAGCAGTTAGTTTAAAATCTGTTTAGAGAGTAATATGTACTAGCAAAAATGCAGAATTAAAATAAAAAATGTTGTGGGATTTATGTGTTTATTTAGAAGTTCAAACAATGATTAGAAAAATCTTTACATTTTTGCATTTGGACAAAAATGTCAGTACATAAATTAAGTAATTTGTGAGTGAAGATGACAAAATAATGTATCACAGAGGTTTAAAATGCAGCGGCAAAAGCAAACGTGGTGGATTAGGAGTTCTTGCTAAGAACTGATGATGTCTCTGCTGCTCAGAAATTAAGTTATGGCAGTCTTCAGTCAGAGGCCTCTTCAGACTGACTGCTACTGGAGATCCTTCCTCTCCACAGTATCACCACCAATAATGACTCTTGAAGGTTCTTGAAAGATTAAAACTAAGTGTAACTGTTCCAATGGGTTTTCTTGGGTTTGTTTGGATGTTCAAGCCATGGAAACCTGATCGGCATTAGGATATTAATCCATTAAATGTGTGATAGGCTGGTTCTAAAACTGTTTTGGCAGGTAGCAATTATCAAAAGATATTTTTTTAATTTCAGAATCGTTTTTTTCTCCAGATTGCCGCTTTGTTCTTTCTCATGGTCTTACTGTAATTTGACCTCAGTTCATTGGACTTAAATCACTACTGGGTCATAGATTTGTCCTTTGCACTTTAAAAAATAACGACTCCTTTTGCAGTTTCTTTCTTTCTTCAACCATACATTAAAATTCCAGTTTTTGCTCTCGTACATGTTTTTGTGTTTAACCAGTGATTACCAGTGTGAATTTCCTCCACAGTCCCCAAGGAACCAAAAATTACATCTTCCAAACGCGGCGCACATTAAAACGCTGTAATCCTGTGGCTTGGAGGCTCTCTCTGTCTGTCATCGTGGCAGCTATGGCGTGTATAACAGGCACGTAGTTATCGTTAATTTAAAGCAACAGAGATAAAGGCGCACAGAAACCAAGGAGCAGTTGGATGAAGAGCATTTGCGAGAGCCAAAATCAACCACAAATGAGGTTTAATTAGGAGGTGAAAAAAAAAGAAGCAGCGACTTGGGAATGTGACGAGCTGGCAAGAAAACTTATAGTTAAGCAGAAAAACACAATGAAATGCAAAGAAAGCCACAATTTGAAGTTAAAAGTACAAAAATCATGAATGGAGAAGTAATAAATTAGTAAAATATTTACCCTAATGTTATGTGTTCCAGTTGGTTCCTTAATAAGGATTTGGGTTTTTTGTTGGTGGATGAAATTATAAACTGTTCCAAATACTTGACAGATTTGACTCCATTTCTTCAGGTGTCTGCAAGAACAATGTAGGTGAAGAAAGTGTTTATTTTTCAGCATCACAGTGACATGAGAGTTTACTTGATTTAGTAAGAAGTCTGGCCACTGCGTGATGAACAGCTTAGAGGTGTGAAATTGATGATCTCTCCCAACTGGGAAAAAGTTTTACAAGCAGTCTGAATGCGATGACACAAACGCAGGAACAATAATGTCCAGATTTGCCTGGTATCTTACAAATGTTCCTTAAATGGAAGAAACAGGAGGGAGAAGTAAATCTGATGTGTTAGTCAAAGAATAGTTGCTGGGTGAAAATAAGCAACTTAGAATGCGTGTATTCTAAGTTCCTTAGAATACACGCATACAGTGGATCACTGAGGAAACCACTCAGTGATCCAAGATAAACTCTTGGCGATGGTGGACAGTTTAAAAAATAAATACAACTGAATGTTATCTGTATAGACATTATGTAATAAAGATTGAATATTCTCAGCTAATGGAAGAAAATACTGTGCCTAGAATTGATCCTTGTGGAACACCATAGCTTTAAACTTGATGAAGGATCTTCTATCAGATGTACAGCTACTAAAGCTACTGGCGTAATTTAATGCTTATGGATCTATATTAAATGAGTGTGTGTGTGTTAATATTAGATGAAAATGGCAACTTTAAAAAAATCTATTTAAATGTGGAGCATACAAGTCAAATTAAAGGTGGAACTGGTTTTAAAATTGACAAAAATCTGCCTCAAAAATGTTCGTTTGGAACACAGTTAGTCAGCATAAAGCTGAAATACTGTATATTTTAAGATGCATCTTAATAGTCTTTTCAATTAATAATACATACAAGAATAAATAGATATTTAAATGGACTAGTCTGCAGTGAGCAGATGTTTTTTCACATGTCTTTACTCAACTGGACTTTGTATATTTATCACAGTTAAGGAAAACGATCCTGCTGCTGCATTATAAATAGTCCTGCATTAACATGGAAAACATCTTTACATGTATACTTTGGAAGGAATTACAGAATTCAAAACGTAAAACTTCACACCGCAGCAGATGTCTGTCACAAACTGTTTCTATCCAAATCCAATCTCACCAAGCCAGAAGTGGAAAGATGTTTGGGCATCAGCATGAACGGGAGGCTGGCCGTGTTTGCGTATGATGGGAAGGAAGAAAGGGCGAGAAGGGCGCACAGCTGCGGCTGGGTGAAAGGATCAGCTGCGAGCCATTTCCTGTTGGAGAGGAGATGGAGAAGGACACACGCATGCAGAGAGCTGGTAGCAGCCGAGACCCGACTTTCTGGCACATTGTTGGGAATGATTCTCACTAGACTTACTGGGCGCCTCATGCTGCACACAAAAAGAAAAAAAATAATAAAACTAAACCAACTGGTTGTCGTTATTCTGCCTGATTTCTGCAGTTTGTAGAGAATCTGTAGCAGATAGTGAATAAATATGTCCCTTAGTTTCAGTCTTTTCTGTTAGATTCCTAATTAAATGCCAAAATTGGGGATTATAAACTGTAACTCAATTAATCGCATGATAAATTAAAGCAAGCTCAATAATTTCCATTTGCATAATTTATTGTTTTTCTCTTTCTACCAGAAACTGGTCTTCAGTTTGGTTCATTGGTCTCATCTAACCCATTTTTGTTTAGAGACTGAATAATTAATTTTTATTTGGTGTTTCGGTTATTTTGTTTATTTATTTTAGATACTTAAAATGCCTTCCAGTCACAGTGTTAAATGTTCATTAGAATTTAATGTTTATTGATCTTTGACAATGTTACAATGTCGTGATAATGCTGCAACATTATCCCGATAAACATAATTATTTATTGCAATAACTTCTAGGACAATTTATCGTTGATTCTGCTTCGTCTCCTTCCTTCCTTCCTTCTCACTCGCTGAAGTTTCTCTTATCCCTGTTTTGCTCTATAAACAGCAGACAGCTCTGCTAGCAGAAGCTGTGAAGTGACACTGTGGCAAAGGAGAATGTGTGAATTGAATGCAGCTCAAGCTGTTTTCCATGCTGCTGATTGCTCCACTTTATTGATCCAGGAGAAATAACTGAAGTGGGATCTCTGACCCGGGCTGGCTGGTACCGTTTTGTCCTTTCACTCGTTGACCGTCCATGTGTTTGTAGAGTACATGATGGACGACATGGAGAGAGAGAGTATTCTGGAAGAGCCGGTCCGAAAGTGTCCCGTACCGGCACCTCGGACCTCGATCCCCTCGCCTGCTGCCTCGCCTTCCCTCCGACATAAGAGTGAGTTGGAAGACGTCTGATTTTTCTGTGTTTGTGTTTCGCGTTTGTGACTCGTTTCCAGTTCACTATCAGACATATTTTTGTTTCAAAGACTTTATAATTACTTACATTCCAGGGCATTTGGAAGAGAAAAGGGCCCACAGCATCATAGAGCCTCCGCTGTACTTTACAGTGGGCATGATGTGCTTTCATGAAATTAGTTGTGAAACTTTGTCTTTCTTATTTTACCCGTCGGCTTAAACATCTAAATTAATTCACTGACTGTAGTTGATTATTCACAATTATTCAAATTAATTATGGTTAATCGTTGAGAAAAGACAGACTTAAATAAAGAGGCCATTTACTAAAAAACAACATACTCAGATCAGTATTTAGAAAAAAGTGTGCAAAACAATCTGTTTGCATTTAAGATTTTTTAAAAATCCCTGTCTGTAAATACAAAACTCCTTAAGTGACAAAACCTTGGCTTCACCTAGTTCAATATCTGTTTAAAAAAAGTCTCCAATTAAGCTCATTCTTATTTTAAAACTGAAATGTGTTCTTTTGCATTCTTTTGCATTTAATGCATTTCTGATATGATAATTGAATATAATTTAATGTAAAATCTGCAGAATTAATCAGTTTTCTTGTCTGATTAATTGTCATAATAATTAATAATTAATCCTTATGGAACTAAATGATCATTAGTTGCAGCTACTGTAGATGTGATCAAAATCTGATTCGTCACAGTTTTATTGAAGTCATTATCTGATCTTTGTTTTCCTCCCACTGAAATGTGGTTTTGAGAAACTGGCCACAGGAAGTAACGGATTTACCAATTCAATTCCTCGACTCTTTAATCCACTTAAACTAAAATTAATAAAATGCTTGATTTTTGTAAAGTTTTTCTCCATAGAATAAATTAGCTTTAATAATTTTTTTGTGTTGGTTTATGCTGCTGCCATAAAACACATGTAAGGCTGCCAACAGATCTGTGAAGGTTTTAGGTGGATGTTTAATACGTGTTTAAAGTCCAAAATACCTTAAGTAAGTCTGCAACAATAGCAAGGAAAACGGCTGTGAGCGCCACACAATGTGTTTAAAAATTGGCTAACCCTCTTAATGTTTCTGCTTGATCCTTCAATCAGAGGTTAAAGTAAATACTGACACTTAAAACGTCTCTGGATACATGCATAATAACATTCCAGTAAAACCAGACTGTATTTACATAAAAAATGATCACAATGCATTTGCTGTATTTGGTTTAGTTTATGAATTATTGTTCCGGACTATATCCCAGATAGAAACTAATTAATGTGTCTGATTATCATAAAGACAGTCAGGTTGCTAAATATTCAAAATATGTTTTTTTTTTTTTCATTATTCTGTCATAAAAAGCAGGTCTTCTTCAGGGGAACAATTACTGCCCATCTGTGTAGCCATATGTGAAAGTGGTCCAACACTGCCCCCTGCGTTAGAAACACGGCATTACACGTTACCGTCCTTCATATCTCCTGTTCTATTAGCTATTTAAAAATGTAAAAAGTTGATTTTCATTGACCAGAAAACGAATACAAAATGTCTATTCTTCTATTTTTACCAAACTAAATACTATTTAATCCTCCTCCCCTCCACAGATGATGCCGTGACGAGTGAACTGTCCAAACTGCTCCACGACATCAAGAAGTGCCGGGACCGGGACTACTCCTTCGAGGAGCTCTGCCACACCATCTCGTCCCACTCCATGGACAGCTTCGGCAGCGGGCGGCTGTCTGATGAGGAGCGCCCCGACAGACCGAACGGCACCTTAACTCGAGTCAGCAAGGTACTTTTTAAAATTAAATTGGCATATGGTACAGATCCCAGAAGTTTACATCCATTCCTCCTGGGAGTCGGTGTCGTATTCCAGGGGGAAATGGTAATGGTTTTTGTTGAAATTGATAAATGGACACAAACTAATATGCGGATAAATGTTCTTGAGCAACACTTGTTGCATTTGCCATGCTTCTGGCTGGATATGTGAGCATTCATTAAGACAGAATTGTCCAAAAGCATGATAATTTTATTTGGTTGCTTCTCTGCCTGACTACATGGCTATTAAGGATAATATTTACATTTTCACTGAGCACAAGATCTTTCCAGTTTGTTTGCAGTCATTGTCCTGTTGGACAATTTCCTCAAATGTAAACCACTGAGTATAGTTTTTTTATCCTTTTTAAATTAGAACAAATCCAAAATAAATGCAAGATTGTTTAAACTTTAGTTTGAAAAATCTCTGTTTTCTAATAATTTTACGCTGGAGGAATAGTTTAAATATCTCATTTAAAGCCCAATATTAGCATGAGAGCAGCCATGATGAGTGTATGTGAAGTTGTATGAGTCTGTTGAAACATTTAACATCCAGTGCAAAAGTTTAAAAGAAGTTGGCATTAAATAATAATAATAAAAAAAACAGTGTAATCTTACTGTAACAGGGATGGATGGTGTTACGCGCAGCTTCCTGTTTACTTCAGGAAGAGGTGTACGATAAACAGATGGCATCTGAAAATCCCCTTTACGTTGTGCAGATTTAGCCCACGCTTCACATATCATTTTGTGGGCAGGAGTGTTTTGGTTTCCTGTGCAGATTATCGACACAGAGAGGGAAAACACTCATTTATACTTTCTGTATTCCTGTTTTTACTTGCTCTGCTAAACATTCAGACTTTAAACTCCAACAGCGCTTCCAGGGAATATCAGATGGATGTTTGAGGCGCTTGAGGGATTTTTATCCTCCGTTATTCCTACAAACCACAGTCAGCTGTGCTGAAAAATAATTTATTCCCGCTGGTGCAACCTCTATTTTTCAGCTTGTTTTACAATTCCTATCATTAAGAATACAAATGAGAGACTATTTAATCAAGATTTTGATTTCTTTATATCTCCAACACCTGAATCTTTGCCGAAATCGATCAGAGTGGTTTTATTCAAACTTTGGACTGTTTTTCTCAACACATAAAACTGACTTAAGACTTGAACTTAATGCTAACAAAAATGTTATTGTGGTAACACAAATGGATTCCTAAGGTACATCAACGCAGAGTTAGAGGTGCACCAGCTGTCATGGATTCATGAGAAAATATTTATTTCAGTCAGTAAGAGAAAAATGCTTGTGAACTTCTCTGCATGACAATAGTAAAGAAAAAAAAAAAACGCTGCTGCTGGTGTCAACTCTTCAAATTTATTGGGGTGTAAATGTTTGCAAAATAGTATGTAAATCTGCTAAATGAAAACACAAAATCCTTTCTAACAAGCAGCTTTTCAACTGAGAAGGTAATTAAATATTTATGAGAGGAGTGGTAGCGGCACACGTTCTTGACAGATTCTAGAGAAGCTGCTGCAAATACTGATAAATAATAAGGTCTTATTAAAGTACCAACCACTTTCTGCTTTCTCCAACTACTTCCAGTCATTATTTTTATCTCAACTTATATATAATTGTCATTAGGGTTGTAGTGATACAATAATCTCATGATACGATACACGATATTGAGCAAACGATACAATTCAATACACTTTTGCGATTTTCTGGAAGATTTTAGAGGGACAGAGTGATTTGGGTTACATTTTGTGACTGTTATAAAGTTGGATTGAATTGATTTAACTGAAAACTGATTAAAAGCACCAACTACACAATACCTGCTCTGGTTGGACACAGACTTAAAGTCGACAGCTGGACAAAATGAATCAAAGAAGTGGTGAGAAAACATGTTCCCTTTAGTTGAAACAGTACATGCAGTACTTACATGCATTAGTAAAGTAAATAAAGTGAACCAAGTACCTGCTCTGAATAGTTTGATACGTTTTTAACCTTGACACTTAACATCTGAAGGAATCACTCTAAGCCTGATGACCGAATGACTCTCCCGGCGAAGCGAGTAAGGTGACAGTTGAATGTTACGATACTTGCTGATGAATATCAATTTTTTTTTCTAGGAAAGATCATATCGATATATATCACAAAACCAATATTATTACACAGCCCTAATTGTCATATAGATATATATTTACAATTACATTTGATCTTGTTGCTGGATTAAATTGACTCCATTGCTGATCCATATTGGCGTTTTTTTTGTTCCTTGCTCTTTGTACTTTCTCAGATTATCCAGCAGAGGGCAGTATCAGACAAACATGCTAAAAACGCCGTTCTTGCTCCAGTTAGAGAACGGCTGTCATGTGTTTGTTGAACAAACAGCTGCTCAGAGTCTGGAGATGTTAGTTTTCTGTCATTCCTCCATGTTTAGACTAAAAACTGATCAAACCTTAACTGGATTTATCAGTTATTTTTACAAACCGATCGGAAAACTTCAGCTTCATGCAGATTGTTTCCACCAGATGCCCACACAGAAATCAGCGTGTGTCTGCGCTTTGTGCTCCCTCATCACAGCACGTCTATTTGTCTTCCTCTCCTTCCTTTGAGTGTTGTGACACTGATCAATAGCTCATCATTTTCCCAGTTCTACTCTGTGTGAATGGAAGCCAAATTATATTTACCTGCAGCATTAATGCACTGAAACCATAAGGCTCACACACCTGTGACTGAGCAGTGAACACACACACACACCTCAGGTCATTTAGGCTGTAATTATCTCAATCCATCTTATGCCTCTCTCTCTCTCAATAAGCACCAATTTAGGTTGTGTTCCGGACTTGCTTCACGTGTGTTTTTGTGCCTCTGGGCTGGTGTGTGAACATGTTTCCAGGGCCATTAGTTTGTGATTTAGTGAGGCCATTAGTCATGAATAAAGCTCCGAACAGCTCTCTGACATGGCATCTCGCTGTGGCTCTGTGCCCATTGTTTGCAGTGGGGAAGAATACAACTGTGTGTGTGGTAGCTGGAGCCAAGAGGCAAAACAAGATGAGGATTTTCTCAGACTTGCCTTACCGTAAAAAGGAGCAGCAGAAATCCAGAAATGTGGCTCATATGGAATATTTTTGGCCTTTTATGTAAACAACTCCATAAAACAATGCTATATGATCATTTTAAATGTTTTTGTCGGAATTGGTTACAAATGAAGAGCAATAGCAATAGTGGGTGCAATGAAATTTGGATTTATTTACAAACATTTTATTATGCAATAAAATTTAGAGCAGGGGAGACAAGTTATATTTTGTTCTGGGATGTTTTTTTTTTTTTTTAATTTGATGAATTAAAAAAAATTACTGTAAAAAATAAACCTGAATTTATTTTATTACAGTAAGTTTATAAAATAAGACAAGTTGCTCAATTGAAGAACAAATGTATAAAAATATATATGTTTCTCGTTTTAAAACTAATATTTCTATTTTTATTAATTTTATTTTTAAATAAAGAAGCATTTTCATTAGATTGTATTAAAAAACAATCTAAAGATAATAATGTGTCACTCATCCTCCTTGATGGAGAAGAAACTCCAAATGTAATGAATTACAACATTTATACATTTATTCTAAAATATTTGAACGGCCCAATTCATTTTTCAAATGACAGTAAAATGTTTATTACATTTTAACTAAGCAGACAGAACTTAATCCTTATTCCTGACTCCACTGAATTAGATCAAATGTGTTTTAACATTTTATTTTATTTATTCTCAACTAAAAGTTTAATTCTGTATTTTGGGGTGACTTGTTGAAATAATAATGTGTTCCCTTTTTTATAACCCAACTATTTTTGTCATTGCCGAAGTTTCTCTGTGGGGAGGTTTCCATAGCAACCGTCCCAAACTTTTCTAGCTCTGCTCCGTTAAGTGTTTGAGCGCTAAGACGGTTTCTGGCAGTAACAACCATCATGACAACCTCTAAACGTCTTTATTCAGACTTAATCCAAACCATAATCTTTTTTGATATGAAATTAACTCTTCTGTCCATCAAATGAGACGAGATAATTCCTGAAAGGTTGCATGATGCAGACGCAAGGCATGTTTGCCTCTGAGGCTTTGACAGCCTGTGTAATATTGATTTTGCATCTCCCTGTTGAATAATTAAACAGATCCTTTTTCTTGAACATGGGCCGGCATTAGATTTTTACTGTAATGAAAGGAAACACTTCCCGTCCAGTGCAGCGTGTGTGTATGGCCACTGCAGTCCATTTTAGACGGATCGATGCCTGATTGTTGCAAAGGCCCTCTGCAGTCCGCAGCAGCTGCTCCACCTTTTACTACCCATCGTTCCATTCTTTTGTCATTTGCTGCCTTAAAATGTTTTCTCCATCCTTCCTCCTGCCTGTTTCTTCTCCTTGTGTTCATATTCTGGGTGTATTCACTTTGTGCAAACTGCTGGGGTTTGTGTCCTCAGCTGCATGGAGGTTCACAGAGGAAGCAGGTGGGATATATCGGTCCTAATGCACCTCACACACACACACACACACACACACACACACACACACACACACACACACACACACACACACACACACACACACACACAGAGACAAACCCCCAAGAAACATAGTCTTTGTTTTCAGGGTCTTGTTTTTGTTGACCAAATTGAAATCACGAATTTGCTTAATGGAAACACGGCAATTCAGAAATAGTCACGTTTCTGACGAAAAGAGAAAGAAGATGACAGGAAGTAATAGGAGGATCCTGTTTTTTAAAGACTTGTTTCTTAATTATAGGAAACACTGCAATCATGAAATTGTTTTTTCAACTTTAACGGAATATCATAAGAGTTTTGCACACGTTTTTAATGGAAACACAGCTGGTTACTGCAGAGCCATCAAAGCAATAGAAAACATGTGCCTGGTGCAGCTAGTAAGTTTATGTGATTGGTCGTGCCACTGACTACCATTAGTGGTTCGAAAGAGAACTGTGAAGCAGTTATTGATAGTTTTGAGTGTTAAAAAAAGACAGCAAAAAAAATGCTGGATGGTGCTAATTAGTCAGCAGGTGGATGTGCTTCAGCAGCTGTATCAGATATTTAGATCAGCAGGATTCTGGCTCAGTTCATGCTGTGGAAGTAATTCTTGTTTTTGATTAGTTGGATTAAAGATGCATCAGAAAGCTGCCAGACTTGGACACAGAGGAGTTTAGGACCACCGATCTGACAATTTAGCGTTGAATTCCTAGGATGTCATTGATGATTCTTTGCTTCATCACACCTGATTGAAATTAAAGGCTCATCATCAGGCTTATGCAGAGCTTAAAGAGATGATGAACGTCGTTCGATCAGCTGTGGTTAAGCAAAGACTGAAACTGCAGGTGGTCGGGCCCTGCGGACTGAAATTCGGACACCATTGTTTCACGAATTGTTTATCACGCCGATTCCTCATAAATTGGAATAATTAGACCCCATGTTTCATTTGAAACAGTTTTAGTTGTTTGATTCTATTGAGTCATTTTAGATCACGGGTCTTAAAGAAATGCAATCATTGCACCGGTTTTGTGCCAGCAGCGTCCCACCCCGCCCCTCGCTGCAGCAGCGGAGGAAGACGAGGCAGAAAAGACGTGCGGCCCCACTGGATTCTGGGAAGCTCTCACCCCTTGCAACGGCTGTCGCAACCTTGGCTTTTCCAGCGTCTCTCAGGTACATAAACACAACACAATGTACGCTGTTGACGCAACGTTGCTTCCCTCCGTGTGCATGCAGCGCAAATGACAACCTAATTGTCATTTAGTATTAATGCATCTTCATTAAGCATATGTCTGTTGCATGTTGCAGAAGAGAACAGACATGAAAGTTGAGTGAAATGACAGCTTGGTGATGTTTCCGTTATGCTGGCTGAATTTTTATTATTTTTTTCCCACTGGTTACCTTGGGAACGCAGTGAATAAGACTTGCTCTCTGGCAGTTCTGAGTATTTTCTGCTCAGTTTTCCTCCTTTCTCTGTTGAAAATGAAAACTTCTTGAGCATTTTTCATCACAAGTAGCTCTTGGGTCACTTTATTTTGAATAAAAAAATCGTTCAAGTAGCTATTTATTATGAAAGGTCCCTCTGGAAGGAACGCAATGTAAAGCGACGGTTGGGGCTTTTAAAACCAAATCCCCTTCCTGCTACTACTGTTCCCGCCCATTCGGCTCTGCATGCTCTGCCTCTAAATGCGGTTAAAGTTGCATCGATGAATGTTTAGTAATGAAATGCATGCTGGCTCTAGCAGCAGGACACCTGACATTTACAACAGAGCAGACCCTGTGTCTTGTCCTCTGGCAGCCTGCCGGGCAGCCTGGCTCGCTGCCTGGAGAGGTTCGCACCTGCATAGCCGGCCGTTTGTGCTAATGTCGTTTAAAAGAGAAAGGAAAGACTTTCTGCGCATTAGTTGAAATATGTGGAAACATGAAAGCATGTCAGCATTATCATTTAGACCGTCTGTCTGCGTGAGTTTAACAGAGGAGGAAGGGGAAATGAGGTTGGCATAATTTGATTCCGACTCTGCTGAGGAATAAAATAATTCATATGAAAAAGTGAGAGTCTGGAATTACATTTAAACAATTTCTAGGTCTGGGTAATTTGGAGAGAAAATGACTTTCTAGAAATCTTTCCCATCCGTCTGCATTTCTGCTCTCATTGTTTTCAAGCCTCTGTTTGGTCCAAGATTTAATTGCATCATAATGATGCTGTTTTTTTTGTTGTTGTTTCATTCAAGGAGAAGTTAATTATTTAGTTTTTCTAAAAAGAAACGCATCCAACCTAATAAGCTGGAAGCACAGGATGCAAGATTCAATTTGTTCATCATTACACAACAGATTGCATAATGAAGTTAGACGCTGTCTTCCTCTAGTTGACAGAAACCTGCAAACAGAAATAATACGATTGGCTGGTTAGGAGGGGATGAAGGGAAACATGGAGACAAAATTGAACATCTGGAGAAACTTTGTAGCTGTCAGGAACGTTCACTTTGGTGGCAACATCTTAAAAGTGAAACGATTAAATATAATGTATTTAAATCCATGAGAGTTCCTGTATCACAATATCAGCCAAAATTATAATAAAAAGTTATAATAAAGTGTAGTACAATGTGAGAATGTGTAATTAATTGCTATGCACGTCAAACTCGAGGCCTGTGGGCCAAATCCAGCCCACCACAGCTTTTTTATGGGGCCCTCTAGATTCTAGACTAAACACCAGTTGTGCTTAAATATTATGTTATCAATCAAATCAATGCAGTTTTTATCTGTTTACTGCCAGATTACATCAATAAGTCAATTTGGTTTCTTGTAAATTATCGTGGAAATTCACACAAAATCAACAAATCCCTGCACTTTTTTTGTAGCTAATCCATAATTGGGAATTTGTTGCAGATTTTTCCCAAAAATTGTGAAAAAATTTCTTTCTTGCACTAAACAGTTGCCTCAACTTTAATTGATGTCAGATTATAATTTGTGATCTATACAGTGAGTGATTAAAAAGTTGCTTTTACTGCCACGAATAAGCACAAATATGGTAAATATTTCCAAATTACCACAAACACTTAGATTTTTGTTGCAAAAAATAACAAAAAGAATGATCCTGGAGGGACTGAAAAGATGTCCAATAATATTTAATTTGAAGAATCTGCTTGTTTTTGTTTGTGCGTTACGTGAAGATAAGCAGGTTCGCTACAGGAAGTGTTTCCTGTTGAGAACGGTCTTCGCCACTTGCAGCATTTCTCCCGTCGTTGACTTTTCAAAGTTGTCAAATCGTGAGTGGAAGTTTCCCCGTTTGACGTCAGCTCCGACCAGAAAACCTTTACAGCAGAATCATGTCATAGGCAACAGAGAGAGATGTTTCACCGGTAAAGGAAAAAGATTCAGATTGAGAGAGATTGACCGGGTTGCCAGGCAACACAGAAATTTAATAGATGGCAAACGTAGGATGTCCACGATTTGAAAAGGAAAAAAAAACCTGAGCCACATCAGCACAGGTGCGTCAGAGAGCTGCATGCATCAGCTTCTTCCATCGTTACTTTTCTCTCCGTTTCTACCAAACTTTTTCTTCTTTTTTTTGCCATCCTGTTTTAGAAGATCACTTTACTGATCAGGCCATATAAGCTCAGGAGATCAGGAATCAGAGTCATTGAAGATTTTAACGATCATCAGAGGCAGGTGTTGCAGAGCAGGCCAGAGAGCTTTTCTCACTCATTTATCCAACAACTTTAGATCATAAACAAAGTGGAAGTATAAGGAAAATTTATATAGTATAAGAAAAATTGTTAAGAAATATTTTTCCAAAAGAGAAATCTTAAAAGTACCTCCAATACCTCTTAATAAAACATAGACCAACCAGGGTTAGCTAGGTTATTACACAATATTCCAGTTTGCCATGAACCATGTAGGAGCCTTGCGGAAAAATAACACACATCCTGTAGTATAGCATGACTTTGGCAGCATTATGCTGTGGGCTTCCTCTATTTTAGGAGGAAATAGCTAAAACAGGCAAATTCTGGATAAAAACTGAATGTGTAAAACCTTCAGACCCCGAAAAACTTGCAGCTAATATGGCAGCAAAAGGCCTTTATACGGAGCAATGACTCATAGGGGCTGAATGCAAATGCATGCCACACTTTTCAGATTTTTGTTTATAAGAATTGAAAACAACAAATCATCATTCTTTCATTTAACCCTTCATGACTTAAATTTCAAATCTCTGTCTGGATATTTTTACTTACTTTAATTGTTCTAGCAGTTTTGAATTCTCATTTTCTATTTTGGTTTGAGAAATACTACAGTCTACAGACCAGGCTGAATCCTGTAAATATTTTGTGTATTTTAGTTGCTTTCATTCTCAATTTTTGAATAACTTTTTCTTTGCCGCTGATGCTTCTCTGTCTCTCTCTCTTTCTCTCTTTCTTTCTCTCTCTCCTTCTCTCTTTCTCTGTGTTGTTTAACAGAGAAGCTCAAAGTACACAGTGTCCTTTTTAATGGACTTTATTCTCTGGAGACTTCAGCGGTTAGCTGCTAAAGTTACCTTCAACACAAAAACACCTCTAATCACTGCCTTAGGAGTTCTGTTAGACAAAAGACAAAAAGTTGTGTTCATTTTGTCCAGCGAGGATTCACATGTATTATTCCTGAGATGAAAATTACCTGCAACAAAGTTTTACCCATTTTTTAAAATTAGATTTGATGGAGTGTCAGGACTTCAATTTTTAAAAATCTTACCAGATATCCTGAATTAGCTTTTTGTCTGGACTTTGATTGGGCCATCTTTACACACAAATTTGACCAAACTTTAGTTGCCTTGTCTATGCTGGAGAATCGAGAACCCTCAGCATGATGCAGCCTCCACCTTTCTTTTATTTCATTGTCAATTGTTTGCAAATGACTCATACTGAGATGCACAAAACCTAATTTTCTTGCTATATTTTTCCCAAAATAAAATTCACGCAGTCTTGTTGAATCATTCTCTGCTGTACATTTAAAAACACATCAGCTGTCAGCTTGTGCTGGTGGTTCATCATTAAGGTGTGGGAATCGTTGATGTAGCACAAAAGAAAATATATATTTTCAACATGACTGAAATATAAAAGCAGAATCCATAATAAGTAAGACAGGAAGTTGCTTTTAGCGGCAGATTAAACATGTTCCCTGGTGCAGGGGAGAAATATAAAGATATTCTGCAAAATAACTGTGACACCAGGAGTTATTTAATGTCGTTACACTTACAAAACGAAATGTTACTTTGAATTTGTTTAGTTTATACTGTGGAAAGTTATTTCTATTTATTATAACTCTAAGCTCTTTGTACTCCAGCTAAACAGGGTGAACATTTGTTCATTGTCCGTGTGAATGCTGTGGGATTAATTCCGGAGCCAGGAAAAGCCAGACTTTGATCTGTGCTCGGTGCAGCGGCTGTTATGAGGAATGTGAAAATGTTGTTTTCTTCTCAGTGACCCACCGTTACCTCAAACCTGCTTACTTCTCCCAAACCAAACAATCAGAATGGAAAATCAACCTTTTAGTTGTTTGTTTTTAGGAATTAAGATCCGATAACTGTCATGTTTTTGTCTTCTTCCCCTTTTACTCTAAAACTGTAAATAAAATCCACACCAACCAACAAACTGTCCTGAGAAATCAGGGTTGAGCATAAGTTAAGTTATAAGATCATTTCCAAAGCAGCCTAGTTCCTCAGTATAACTCTGGAGGAGCTGCAGAGAGCCACAGCTCAGTTGGGAGAATCAGTTGGTAGGATAATTATTATAAATAGGATCTTTATTAAAAGAAAACCTGGAGAGGTCAAAAAACCAAACATACACACAAAGTTACAACAGAAAACCTATTTAAAATCATCCCCAGTGTGTTTGAATGGTCTAGTCAAAGTCCAGAGCCAATCCAATTGAGAATCTGTGCTACAAATTTAAAAATGCTATTGATGAACAATCCCCATCCTGTTGATGTTTGTTTTGCAAATAAAAATTGGCAGAACTTTAGCATCTGATCACAAAGCAGACAAGAGATTTTACCTTTAAAAATATATAAAAAGTTCTTGAATTTGACCCTGAAACATAATAATCTACAGCATTTATTAATCTGTATTTGTTGAGCTGCTATAAAATGAGCTGGTTTCTTTTTTAAGAATGTAAATAAATTTGTTTCTGTGAGGGTTTTTCTCCATTGCAGTCCTCCACGATCAGCCAAGGCTTTAGAGGGTCCATTGTCCTCTGCTGCGTCCGGCCCTCCCCGCTCTCTCTAATCAAATAGTCTCCATGAGGAAATGCCAGCAGATTATAGCATCTATTCATATCTGATGGCCTATGAACTCGGATCTCAGAGTGCAGGGTTTGGGTAACAATTGCTGGTCTGACACAGACTGAAAGAGCCGCTGGATTTCCGACTTCAAGACAGAAAAAGTGAAAATAATCACTGCAGAAGACGACTTCCTCCCTATGCCGTCTCATGGGGGGGAAACACAAACACAGTTTGGAATAGGACAGAAGGAAAATCTTGAAGTATGCAGAAAGCCATCACATGATCAAACGAGGCATTTCCTGCAGCCGCTCTGCGTTTTTTACACACATATAATCAGAAAGTGTTTCATGTAATCCTGCAGTCACATGCGCTCAGATGTTTAATCTGCCCGGAGCGCTGGGACGGGAGCCGCATACGACCTGCTAATTAGTGGCCAGAGGAGGCCTCTGTTTGTCTGCGCTCTTCCTGTGCGCCTCAGAAACAAGTCTGTCTGTGTCCCTATCTCTGCCCTGAAAGATAGAAGGGGAGGGCGGTTTTATTTCAGACCGCTTAGAGCGACTTTTAGCACATTTAGGAGCTGATCGGGAGGAGTGGCAGGCAGGAAAACCATCAGAACAGCAGGTAAATGTTGGCGTGTTTCATCTTCATGCTTGAGTGAGAAGGAATTTCAATTCCATATTTTTTAGAAAATTGAAATATTTAGTCTCTCTGCTCTCGTTTTCTTTAGAAAACAAACCTTTATGATTCTGTTTGCCCGGTACTCCAGTGTTTTTCCTACATTTGTGTGTGTGAGGAAATCCCTGCTCCCTAACTCACCGCACTCCCACTTCCTCCGCTTCCCTTCCTCGGCACAAACTCTGTTTTCCTCTTCCCGCTCTGTCTGTCCCGCGCTCATCTCCGTGGGATTTGCTGACACAAACCTTCCAAAGTAAGTGTCGACTCAGACCCAGGCGGCTTTACTTCAGCTTGCTCTTTCTGCTGCTTTCTCTCTCTGTTGTCTGTCGTTTTCTTGACGCGTGTGGCCATCTGACATATTTTTCTTTCATTTTAGCTCAACAGGTGAGGTGGAGGTGGAGTTTTGTTCTTTTTTTTAATCTTAATCAGCATTTTTAGGAAGCTCAGGTTTATCAGAATATCTCCCTAAATGTTTGTTTTTTAATTTCATTCATTCCTCAGCTGGAATTACTGTGCACTATGAATACTTCATTAATTCACTGTGACATTTATCTAAGCCACCAGGGTTCTAATAATCATAAGCCTTTCTTTCCTCTATTGCTTTTATTGCGACTAACACTTTGTTGAATCAGGACTGAATGTCTGTGTTCTGTCACTTCTTCTCTAATTCAAGAAGGAGAATCTTTCTGTTTCTTTTTGACTTTCACTTCTAGTGGCTCTCCTGAGATTTTAACTTCATTTGCTTTGAAGGACGACGCCCTCTTCCACTGCGTGTCACAAAGTAATCTGCTGCATTTCCTGCCTAATTTGACCTGGTGACACACAAGTTCACATTCACAAAATCCTCCAAGATATTCAGGGAAATCCGGCACTTTGTTCGTCTTTTCCTTATATTTGAGAAGCTTCCGAATAGTAGAACTGCTTGTAAAAGTTTAGAAGGCTATTTGGGGAAAAGCTAAGGTCTAAAAGTAACTTCTAAATACGACATAGCAGAGATCAATAAACATGAACATGAAGGAAGAGAATGTAAAACGTTATTGATAAATTAATCTTAAACTGGAAAATGGTAATTTATTATTGTGGTTTGATTAATTTGAGATTCTGTCTCACTTCTTTCTATTCATATATTTTGTATGTTTGCAGTCAAATAAAAATGTGTGCAAATTGAGAAAGTGAAGAAGATTTTGTGGAACATTAAGTCTTCTCTGTTTGTATCTGACACCTTTTGAATAGTGAATGTATATTGGGATCAGGAATTAATCTGCATTTCTGCTCATTGTATTTTTTTCCACATTTAAAGAACCCAACTCTTCGGAAAAACTATATCAGTATTCTTAGTGTCTGATCTGATATTTTAGTCGGTCAGTTTTACTTCGGGCATCCAGCGTCCTACATGCTGAGGTGAGTCGATGTTCCACTGAAGCACATAAAGTTGGAATAAAGTATTTTGTATGAGAGACTTATTAGTGACAAAAAGTTTGTAATTTGTGACATATTAACCTAAAAGCAGAAGTTAAACCACAAACGTTTAATTGCCTTCAGTTATCTGCTTCTCCAGTCTGTAACCGTAACACAGACTGCTACAGGAGATCTGTCCTGCCACCAACATGTGTGACAACTCTGAAGAAAATTTTTTTATGATGGAGTATTAAGACAATACTAGGAAGAAATAAAATAATTTAAAAAATGAAATTAGGAGGAAGTCATTACGAAAATAAACTTGTGCAAGAAGAAAGTCGTAATATTGTCAAAATAGTTGCAATAATGAAAATATTTAAAAAATAAAGTCAAGTTAAGAGAAAAAAGTTGTAATATTTTGAGAATAAAGTCATGAAATTATTTTATTCTGGTAATACCAAGACTTTATTCTCATACTATTTTAACTTTATTCTCATACAACACATTTTATTTTTATTTCCATAGTGAGCCTAAATACTCCGTCGTAATTTTTTAAAACTAAACTGAACTAATGTAAAGAAATATTCTCACTTCAGAGGCAATTGTGTAAATCAAAGTTGGATACACTCAAATATGACTTAGCTATTTTTTGTTTGCTTGCTTTTATCACCACTGGTTTTTCTTTTAGTTTGGTGTGAAATCTGGACCTAACCAGTCTGTCGACCCAAATCAGTGTCAGCTGAGGCAGGCCATGTGTGGAGTGAAGGCGAACAAGCCTGACAGCATTAACTAGTAATGACAATCTAATTGAGAGATGATGAAGACTGAAAGGAGCAAAAAAAGCGAGATATGGCTCTTTGAGTTTGTTGGCTTTCTGTGAAATACATTTGAAATTGAGAGTCAGTGATGTGAGAGAAACCATCAGCAGACTGATTGCTCTCTCAGCCAAAGTGATTTATGGTTTTGGAGTGCGCTCTCTGGAAGATTGATAGCCTGGTGCAGTGTGGGTAATGTAGTAGTAGATAATGGCAAGGAGACTAATAGGTTTTGAATTAGGAAAAAAGGTAAGACGTAGGTGGAGGAGCAGGATAATGGAGTCATTTCATAAATATATTTAAACCAGTAATAAGACGAGGCGTAGCCACACACAAGCTGTGGTCATAGTGACATGTTAACCACTGATCCCATTAGGAAAGCAGCATTGTCAGCCAAATGACGCTCCAGAACGATGAGTCCCGTGTTGTGGGAAAAGGACGTCCAAAAGCAATGTAACGGGGAAGGGAATGTTTTGTCTTATTGGCGGGAGTCACGCCGTCTCCTGTAACCTTTCCCCCTGCTCCACATCGCTGCTGTTTTTCATTCCTTCCCCGTACACATCTGCCTCACTGATAAGGGACATTTGGGCTTTGGCTCGCTCTCTGAGCCCGGTGGGACTCAACCTTTTCACTGCAGCTGCAGGAATGTGCAATGTGAAATCTTCCTGTTGTATCTCGCGAAGGTGGCTCCAAAATCGACATTTATGTTTTCAGTCTCAAAATGTAATCGAATTCAACTTTTATTTGGCTTAAACATTAAATGTTACTGGAACAGTTCTTCCAAATAATGTGCGATTTAAGTCAATACAATCTTTTGTTTCTACAAACAAAAACAAAAGAGGTGTCTCCTGGTACATCTCTGCCGAGAAACAGATTTTCTTTTTATGGAAAATTCAGGTTGGATAGTGTTTTATTTTATTTAGGTCTACACTTTGAGGTCATAACTCATGAATATGGTTTTCTCTAAGACTTTCCGATGTAGCTCTGGCTCTTTGTTGAGGTTTGTTGTTTTGCTGCAGGGTGAATGTTTATTTTCATATGTAAGGTAGTTTAAATATATTTAGAGGAAGTTTTTCTGCTACGTGTTTGCATGTATCATGTAACAAGAGTGTAATTTGAAAAAGTCAGTGTTGGATGTTTTTGGAGATAAGTTTCACAAATGTGTAAAGAAAAATTTAATTGACAGTCAAACAGTTTTAGTTGCTTTCTGGAACAAAAAGATGTTAGATATTGGATGTTTTCTCGTGCCTTTATCTCAGGCTTTTTGGGAATCTGTGGGATTATTTAACTGCTTCTTTTTTTCGTCGAATCACAGCATGTGATGAGATGACGCCCTGAAGCGATTCAACTATCACCAGACATGTATTTAATTTGTTTAAACAAACCCTTTGAAGCTTCACACTTTAATTTTCCATGTTTGTTTTATCTTTCATGATCAGATTAGTCATATTTGAAAAGTGAATAAAATTTGCTGGTGCTGGAAATACAAACGTTCATCACGAAGAAGGAATAAAACCCCAAAGTTTTAAAAGACGGAGGAGAGTTGAAACCTCTTAGATGAACTCTGATGTTTGAATTTTAGAGCCTGAATGTAGAGTTTACAGAAGTGAGGCATTTGGCTTGTTTTTAAAGGATTGACCCTCAGTGAATCATCTGAAAGCTCTCTTGCTCTGCTGTCTGCTCTCATCTTGTTTTTTTGAGCCGGATTCACTTTAAAGTCAAAAATCATCGTCATGATCCACGTTTCTGCTTTAGTTAATGACAGGCTGCAGACTGTGCTGTAATTGGAGGTGCTCTTGTGGTAAATGAATGGAGTACATGTGTTTGTACCAACCAAAGTGCTTGAAATAAATGATGGTGGTGGAGGAAAGGCTCCAGGGAATTGTCCTGGCTCCAGCCCTGATGTGTTTTAGAGAAACGATCAACATTTCTGTGTTTTCCTTGTCTTCATTTAGGATTTTAAGCATTCTGCTGAGCTGGTCACCTCTCCATCGCTGGACGTTTTCCTGCCTGAAGACGAGGACAACCCGTACGAGTCTGTGACCACCGCCGTCACGCGCAAACCCTGCTCCCTCGAAATCAACCACCGGCTCAACGTCTGCGCCCGTAACGGTGAGAGGAACCGCTTTGTGATTCTTCTGTGTCGCTTCCGTAATTAAAAGTACATCAACTAATGAATAGGTCAAATATAATGCCAAGTGTACCATGAATCACATTTTGTATTTTAGAGGTTCAGAATTTAAGAGAATCTTGGTTTGTTTAGGTTTTTTCAATGCTATCTAATTTTAACAAACGTAAGAAGAAACACCTAAGAACACCAGGAGCAAATGTGATGTAATCTAAACGTGCTGTATGTGTGTGAAATATTTATACATTTATGCCTTTCGACTCTGTATAAAATAACAGTGGGAGTCAATATTAGCTGGTTAATTATTCAAAGTGTTAACTTCTTTCACCTTATGGACTCAGCTGCTCAGCAGACATGCAACTAACCTAAAGGAGTTCTGATATTGTGTAAATAAAATAAAGGTGATGAGCTTCGCTCTTTTGGTTTCCCAACAATATTTGTTGCCGTTTTTTCTGAACAGAAATGTTTCCCCTTTTTTAAAGCGTAGACAAAAATCCTGTACGTTTTCCCTTTGTTCAACTGATTCTGTGCAGCAACAACTGAGTGATATTTGAAAATATTTTTAGAAATCATTATATTTTCTATTGCATATCAGTGTGTCAAAATGGTACACTTTCTGCAGTTGCACATGCAAACGACCTCGTTCAGGAAGTGACTGATTTCAATGTGGACGTTTATGTAACATGTTTTGTTTAGAACAACACCTGTAAGATGTGTTTAAGCAGAATCTGACTGAGATTTGGTCTTCACCATCACACCTTTTGGCCAGAAATTATACTGACCTCAGGAGCAAATGATAGAAAAACATTTTTTGAGAACCTGGAACTTGGAAAAGTTAATAGATGTTGTAAATGCATAAATGCGTTTTAATCTTTAATAAATAATGTTGCTGGACATCCACAAAGTTTGCTTGTTGGGCTTAAATTTCTCCTGTGTTGAACCACATGTGGTTCATGTGAGGAGGAAAAAAACAGAAGGATTTCGTATTGTAAATAGTTTTATGGGGTGAATAAATATGCTTTAGTGAAGAACATGTGTATACAATTAAGCCTGTTGCAAGTTGTTGTGAAATTCACAGTGGGAACAGATGGAAAGTAGCTAACGATGTAAGAATTTTGCTCACTGCTAGTGAAGTTAATATTAAAATAACAACCTCCGTGTTAGCAGTAATCATGTTTACCACACATCACAAACACTCTCCTTGACTTAGAAAGAAGTGGTTTAGACTTTTTTTTAGCTTCCTGTGTTAGCCAAAGTTAGCTGCACCACTAACGTTAGCTTGTACACAAAAAACATAAATATGCAGCTGTTATTTAAGCTACGATTTATCAGATCCGTGAAAAAAATTAGCATAAAGCTGCTGTGTTCTGCAGCCACCACAAGGGGGCGATACATCGCAGCCAGATCGACTTCTAACGTGAAGCTAAGAATAAAGAAAAGTTATTTAGTAATCAAACCAAGTGCAGTTACAATTAATTACTCGCCTGTTGGGTGCTGGTTGGGATATCAACCAAAAAAAGCTATTTTTAAAATATTTTTTAAGCCGTTGTCATCAGATATTAGAGTTGGACTTGCTCTGAACTCTTCCTCCAGCTTTAACTTTCTCTCTACTTCCTGTTTGCTCGTCACGTTTCGCCTGCTCCATTGTAGTCTTGGCACCCACAATGCACCCTTCCCCTTTTTCGCTGGTCTCCCGCAGCAAAGCTACACACTGCAGGTTGTCAGGGCAACTGCATCCCTGGCTGGTGAGTCACCTGTATGTTGCCATGGGAACTGTCTTGGTAGTGACATATCAACCCCTCCTCCACCAGTGGAGCTGAGAGGCTACCACCGAGGGAAGTCTCGCCCCATGTTTAGTTTTTGTTTTTTTGGGTGCCTGGGGGCGGTTTCGTTTTGATTGGCTGAAGAGTCGAGCCGCCGGTTCACAGTCAGCGGCTCAAGTGCGAGAAGCTGAATGCTGGGTGATTTCTGTCAGTTTGAGAATCTGTTGGTGGAAAATTGCTCGACTGACGTAAGTGAGCTGTGTGGGTGCTGTTTGTTCGTCGCTCACTAAGTGCTGTCTTACCTGACCAAAAGGTTGGGATGAGGGGAAGACAGAATGAAAGAACTCTCTGCATCTGATGTGAAATCTTGCTGCCTGCATCCACTCCATTGTGGAAGAAAAACAGGGGCTGGAAAACAGGGGCATTGAGCTGGTGAAGTTTGGGAGCAGCTTTCGGCTGATTCTTTCACATAAATTTGAACTCGTGACACAGCAGGAAGGAAAATCCTGGATTCCTGCTCTGAGCTCAGTCACATGTCAGGAAAACTAGACAAGGATGTGAATCAGTGTCTTTATCCTCCCCTGAGAGGAAGGATGTGATGACAGAGGAGCACAGAGTCACTGAGTCTGAGATGAGAAGCAGAAACTCGATGCATTTCATTTAAAAATTTGTTTTCAATTGACCATATTTTTAACAATCCTGGGCCAAGTCCATTAGTCCACACATATCCAGATATCTGGGGAAACAAACACACTTTTACGTACTTCAGTAAAAGTGAAGCCACATAAAAATTTAGTTCAAAATCACTTAAGAAAATTATTTACAAAAACCTTCATCAAAGTGGACATTTAAACAAACTTTAGGTTTGTGTGCATACATGGAAAAACTGTGATTTAGTGTATAGCCTGCGACAAATAATGCACTAATATACTTGACACAATTCCCATTCGACATTGACTTGTGTTTAATTCTAAATTCTAGTCTGCTTATTTAGAAGTAGTTAAATCTACATATCTATCCACATAAATGAACTTCCTGGCGCTATGATTAACTCCTAACAGGAAGTCGTTGTTGTTTTGTAGCTACCTGATTGGGTGTTAGCTTTGTGCTGCACTGCCCCCTATGGGTTTGGCATACCTAAAGCAACAATAAGGAGTGTTTTTGTCTGAGTTCATGTGAATGAAAACTTTTCTGAAACAAATCCTGTGTGCAAGATGTTAACTTTTAACGGTGTGATAGAAATGTGTGCTTTTGTAAAGGTTACGTGTTTACAAAACCTTAGTCTGTAAAGATAAGTGTGTCATTTGATGAACTGGCCAACACAAAACAGTGCATAATGCTAAGGATATGATACATTATTTTCAAACCTTTTTGCAAAAAACCCAAATAAAGTGTGCAGTGCATCGTTATGAGGCAGAAGGAATTTGTCTGGAAGGCACTATAGCTAAACCTACACATTTATTCCACTTCATAAAATAAACATCTGAGCCAGCCAGTCCATGAAGCAGTGGTTTAAAGTTTGCAGCAGCTCCTCAACACTTGGTGAGATTATGCATGACAGGAATAAAAGCAAAAAGAAAAGTACAATACGTCTTAAATGATTAAGTTTTGACATTTACATGCTAACCTCAGTATTGGAGGTGAATATTTTCTGAAATGCCCCATATAGATGTTTCTGTGCTGGTGCAGGGTTTTCTGCATGTACTTCCTTCAGCTGCTTTGTCACAGCGCTGCAGGCTGACAGTCTCTGAACCTCTCCTCTGCCTCAACAATCAAAGCAGATTTCTCGTATTCTCTGCGCTCGCTGTGGCTCAGTCCAGCAGCCTCTGAAACAGCAGTGTTGTCTCTGCGCTTCCTCGGCTTCTCAAACCTGTCCTACCTTGGATGCTGCAGCATTTATGGGAATGTTGCATCTCACTACACCACAAGTCCTCCCACTTCATAGCCTGTCACTTCTGAAAGGGAATAAATGGAATTATATTCTTTGTAAAGCTGCGTATATTGGGAGAGTTTTTTACCCTAATCCTCCAACTGCATGAGTTTTAAATCAGTCATTAAGTGAATTAAGCAGGGATTATACTTGCTGCATGGGATGGATTTGTTTCAAACAAGAGGATCTGTTTCTGCCGCACTGCTTGCCTGCAGATGCCGTTAGCCCTAATTAACTACAATCTCTTCAATTATTTCACATGCACAGAGTGTAATGTTTGCTGTGCAAGTTAAAATTCTTATGCATTTTTCCAAAATGAAGCACACACAACCGTAAATAGACAAACTGGCTTGGTGATGCATTTCTGTTTTCATCTCATTTTCTCAATATCTTAAAAAATATTTTTTGAGCTGCAAATATTTCCACTCGTATGTCTACTCATTGTAGTTAAATGGTGACTTATATATTGAAAAAGGAATCTTATATATTTGCCCACATACATGAACTGTGTTTAATTCCTTTCAGGAAGTTGTTTTGAAGCAATCTGATTGGGTGTTAGCTTTGCAGTATACTGCCCCCTATGGATTTGGCATATTTAAAACAGCACTAAGTATTGTTTTTATGTGGGTTTATGTGGATGAAAACTTTTTTGAAGCATATCACATCTGTGCAATATTGTATTTTAAATGACTTGATGTAGATATTTAGTCTTATAAAGTTTACAAAGCCTTGGTCTGGAAGCGATAAGTAAAGATAATTATGTTAAATGTTAAAACATTTTTGCAAACAAAAATGTAAAAAAAAAAACAAATTTGGTTAAATATGCTTTAGCCTATTGCATTTTAGCTATATTATTTTTATGGCAATAAGTCTCTAGTGAAGTTCTGGTTGAATATTTGAGGATTTTCTCTTTTTACCTACATTTTCAAAATTTTAATGCAAAGATTCACCATAAGTGAGACCAAGACTGTCTTTCCATCGCTGGAGCCTTTCTAAAAAAACTATTTTTCAAAGGTGAAAATTTGCACTCAGGTCTTTACAATTATTAGCGGCTAAAATGTTAATGAATAAAGACTCTGCCACCCACATGAACTTTCTCTGGCACTTCTCTGTGGTGGATAAAGCGGCGATGCTGCTGCTGCTTCTCACCTCATTTATCCCACTTTGGTCGACAATTGCGGCTCAGTCAGGCTAATGGCAGCTTGTAGTTGCTCTGGGCTCTGACATTAAAAGTGTTTGGGTCCATTGACTTGTCGGAAGAAAAAGCAATAAAGTGTTGTCTTCTCTGACAGCCAGAGGAAATCACTGTGGAGAACTGCTATGCACACAGCCACACTCCCACACTTTTACTTTGCATTTTTACTTTGTTTTTAATTGCATTTCAATTAAGTGTACACATTTAATTATGTTGAGTTTGTTTCGGATGTTTGCACTAATCTAAGTTTGGTTTAAAGTTTTCCTTAAACTTTTTTGTACATTTTCCTGACTTCAAATCGTGGTTTTTTTTCTTCTTTTTGTTTTTCCGTGAACTTGATCAAACGCTAACTGTAAGAAGCAGAGAAGAGCTGTGATTCGGCTCACATGCACAAAGAACAAGCATGTAAAGTGTTAGAGCTGCACAGCGGTAGATCTGACAGCCTGAAGAACTCATCTCGACAGGAGTCGTCTTGATTTGCACATATGAAGGCAGCATCTGATGAAACACTCGTCAGAACCAAACGCTCACAAACTCACAGAAATGTTTGAGAAATATAAGCCCGAACCATTTGAAGCCTTTGACTGTTTTCCAGTTTACAAGGATGCATTCCGACTCTTTGAAGCTTTCCTAGGAAAATTTGTACGGATGTATTTAAAGAGAAGAGTTTTGGGAACTGACCCTGTTAATTACTTGTAGCGGGTTGGAGAAGCATTTAAGGCTTTACGCCTTTAGGAATCAGAGATGTTCAGCCTGTGAGTGAAATTCACTGTGTGAGCATCCAGACCGAGAATTTTCTCCAGGCACCATGTCTGGATGCCATCTAGACATGATGGCATCTAGACATGAGTTTCTTATATCAAATATAAGAAACTCAGGTAAAATCTCAGGTTTATGGAAAATAAAAGTTCTAGCATAAAACAGAATTTTTGCTAAACCTGCTAGCATAACTTCCACTGTTGTTTTGTTGGTGCAGATTGGCTTTTGGTGTAGCGTTGTGCCTTTTTATTTTGACAACCCTTCTGGGCCACCATAGAATTGAATAAAGGTCAGAAAACTCCCACTCAGAGAGCTGAACTTTATTTGAAGTCGGGATATAGCAGATTTTTTTTTTTTTTTTACCAAAGATGACCGAATGCTCCAATTTAATTAGTTTAATCAAAAGGTGGTGTTAGTTTTGTTGTGGTCACATTTGTTCTGCTCTGAGAGGAGTTTTTCCAATCGAATCACACATGATGGGTGACACATTAAAGTTTGAAATAAATAAACTTATGGCTTGCCTAGTGGAGGAATAACGTCTCATGTCCAGCTCATAATTGTTTCTCTCTGAGGAGTTAGAAGTTACATGCAACAAGCGATTTCTGCTCCTCTGGTTTTTGATTGATTGAGTTTTTTATTTTGAACACATTCCTCTACCTTTTTTCTAACTGCTTCACACACATAAATCTATAGATATAAGCTGTATGGTTCCAAATGCTCACATAAACACACATTGTCGTTGGGGAGGAATGCACGTATTTCCCAGGAGTGAACCCCTGGCAGATCTGACGGAAATACAGTTGCACACACAAGAGATCTATCATCAAAAGCCTCAGTGTTGACAGGCTTTTATATTCAACAGTAAAAGCTTCAATCTCTATATTTATCTCTCTGCTGCTTCCTTCCTTTTGTCTTGCTCACATTTTGCCAGTTTTTATTTTCTGTTTACACCCACATTAATCATTGATTCAGCCACAGGCAGTTGCTGGATGATTGTCTGTCTACTTGTGGACCATTGAGTGAAACCGCTGCACGGGTTTGGATTTAATTTCAGTACACAGGGCAGATCACATCAGGACCACTTGCTTAGTTTGTTGTTATTCTGTGTTTTTGAGGACCTTTGACTTTAACTTTCATAGTAGGTGTAAAGAAGAAGAAGAAACCGTTGCTCTATAAAAAAAACAGAGCAAAATGTTAAACTTTTCCACAGAGAATGTAGACAAAGACCAGGACTTCTAGAATAATGTTTTACATGGCAGAGGAGTATCACGTTTATCTATTTTGGAGACATTCTTTTGATATTTTTGTAAACAAAAGCATCCTTTTGTAATCATTCACTACTTTGTTTTGGTCCATCTCATAAAATTCCCATAGAAAGATTCTTGTTTGGAGGGATTAAATGACAAAATGTGAGAAATAAAAGCAGTGTGAATACTTCTGTCTGGGACTGTAAATAAAATTTATCCCTGAAGTTGCATCAGATTTGTGAGGTGCTTTCACCGACAGTGATGCCGGTGTGTGAATTTTTCTAGCTGGGTATCAAACCATAATTGGATGATGCTCTGACCTCTGATTGGATCTTTGTTGGCAGGTAGCAGCTGACAGAAAGCTGCAATTATATTTGTGTATATATGTCGTCACCTCTGAAAACAGTGTTGCGACAAAGGAGATCGATTTGTTTTTTGTGTTTTCCTGCAAATTTAAAGAGTCTCTGACTATTTCATCATCGCTCTCTGCTGTCCTTCCCCATCTTCGCTTTTATCCGCTGTTAAATGACCGTACACTGGGGAAATTAGCTCCACAGTCATTGGACACACACAAACACACACACACACGCAGTGTCTCTGTGTGTGTGAAAGACATCACTGTACCAGGCAGCACTCATATTCTCCTCCTGCGGTTGTTGCTATGGCTTTTCAAATTACAGAACATCTCCTCACCACAGCCTTATGCTACCATGCCTGTGATTGCTGGTGTAGTGGGTGGAAGTATGCAAGACGCTAAGTGTAGAACTGAACTCCTCGATTTTCTGTTCCGACGTGGTTCGCACAGCACAGCTCTGCTTTGCCAACGCAACTGGTTCAGCTTCACTCTTACTCTTATTCAGAACTGATACATACAGAGCAGAAAGAACTGCTTTATGAATAATCCAAAATGAACTACATATGTGCAATATTTCGTTTTCAATTCCTTCAGTATCAAATGATTAACAGTTCTCATGTTTGAAGGTGTAAAAAAAAAAAAACCTTTGCAGTTTGCACTCTTTATCAAAGTTCAAGAGTTCTCAAACTTGATGTAGACCGGTCTAATTTTGTCTTTCATTTTTGAAAAATGTATATATTAACTTTATTTTTTAGCACTTTCAAAGAGAGAATAAATACGCTACAATATTAAAACAATGAACATTAAATCAATCTTAAGCATAAGTGTTTATTTGATTAAAATTAGTAATTAAATACTAATTCACACCAAATGCGATAATTGTGTCAAAAACGCACCCGATGCTTCAAATTGCATGTTTTATTTCTAAGAGGAAGAAGATTAAGGTTAATTTCTGATTTGTTATTGTTAATACGATGCAATAATTTTCTCCTACTCATTTGCTTTTCTCCATATAAATAGATCTGATTATCATCAGTAAAACACTGGAATACAGTGGCATTTCTGCTAAATGTTTCCACCACAGGCAACCCGTATCTTGTATCTTGCAGCTAAATAATGTTAAGACATGAGGGCATTAAGCCGACCTTCCTGAATTAAATTCTCAGTTCAAATTATAGATATCGACTACAGAACAATAATTTAGGGCAGTATAATTGAGAAAGAGAGAAAAAAAACAACAAATCTTTGCTTTGTCTCTGTACCTGCCTTTGACTCGTTCTTTTGGTCCAAGGTCACTCGTCCCATGCAGCCGTGAGCGAGGAGGAGCACGGTAACCATGACAACTGCTCAACGGGCCCCACACCGGACTGCTCACCCCCTTCCCCTGACACGGCCCTGAAGAACATCGAGAGAGTCATCCGCCCACAGGTGAATGAGCGCTCACACACTAATGAATGCGTTATAGGTCGCTTGATGCATTATTGAGCATCCCTACATCCTCCCACAAGCAACTTATACACACACACACACACACACACACACACACACACACACACACACACACACACACACACACACACACACACACACATGCAGAAAAATAATGATATATTTTTCCATCTGTATGTAGTTTAGTATCACTTGTACAAGTCTGAAATATATCTCTGCGTATAAAACGTCTGAACCAAAGTGTTAAATATGTATGTCAGATATTTGATAAAAGCAAAAACCAAACAAAAGTTGCTTCAGTTCTAACTTAACGTGAAACATCTGCAGTTATGAATGAACATCTAGCTGCTTAACGTGAGTCTTAAAGAAGTGGATGTGAATTATAGAAGCATGCGGAACATCATCCGAGAAGCACAATGTGAACCTAATGCAGTTAGACAAACCCATTTAATGGCTGCTTTGAATTTAGATTAAAATATATACTATTTATATATATTTCAGCAGAACATTTCCGGCATCTGGAATATAAATCTAACAATTGCCTGTTTATTTTTTCTACTATTTTGACAAATGTATTATTTTCATTTCTAAGACTTTGTTTTGATCAGATATTAAGTTTTTTGCAGAGTCAATTACCGTCCTTGTGAAATATTAATCTCTGCAGATTTTATAGATTTAGTTTCTTTTTATTTTTCGTTTTATAGGACATATATAATCATTTGTTCCCATTTCCTTTTGTTTTGTTTGGGCTAGTAGCTTGACATTGTTAATCTCCTTGTGAAATACTCAGAAAAACTTGAAAAAAGCAAAAGCAAGATTGGATAACATGCCCTGAAAGACAAAATGCCTTCAGGACATAGAGCACATCAAAACATAGCATCTGCTGTCTAAGTAGATAAATTATTTATTTGATTCTTCTCTAGTAAGGAAGAAGAGATATAAACAAATATTGTCTAAGATCAGTAATTTGGAGACCTAACAAACAAGCACCCTGCCAAGGTTTTAAAGGCACACTCGGGTGAGCCCAGCACTGTCACAGTTTTTAGAAGAATTGCATTTTATTTTATTTTTTAAAAAGAAAGAAACTTATGGCTTCGTTCAGATTGGCATCACCAACATTTACTCCAATTCTGACCAACATTCTTAACTATGCAGTTGTTTTGTAAATCATACGATTAGTGACACATGTCACAATGAAACTTGTCTGTCATGTTTTCAGTCATTATAAGTTTATCTACACTTATTTGTGTCTCATAATCATCCATATCTGATAATAATTTGGTTTCCATTCTAGAGATATGATGCCGCAAAAGCCTTTTTTTAAATCAGAAAAATGCTTTAAAATTACTTGTTTGGAAAATGTAGAAAAGGTCAGTTCAAACCATCAAAATGTTCACGTTTCATAGCACAAGACAATCATTGCTGCTGCTTTATTAGGATCATGCGACTGCAGAGTAGGTTGCCGAGTTGTTTCCGATCATGAATAACTCATTTCAAACTGAGCAATTTAAATGCAACAAGTCGGCCTCATTAGTGACTCCAGCTAAATTTATTCCTCTCACTCCTGACTCTGATTTGATAGTATCATATACCGAGGAGCTTCACGAATGTTTCACACCTTGATAATTAAAGGCAGTTGTTTTCTCACTGAGAGGCTGATCTGACATAATGCAAAAAATAAAAGTCCAACTCTACTCCCTGTTCACTGCAGGGAGTCATAATCAGACTGTTAAACAATGGATCCTGATAAATAAACTTTAATGAGCTGCAAGAGGTTGATGCAGAAACAATGATGGTTTTAATTATTAATGAAGTCACTTATTTTTTAAACTGTGCCTCAATTTGAATAGTTTCTTACCTCAAAAAGCCACATTTTTCCTCTCGTATCATTTACTCTGCCGTATTTAAAAACCAGCAGTTTGTATGTTCACTAGAGACGCACCGATACAATATCAATATCCGTATCAGTCCTGACTTTTAAGAACATTCTAGATCAGGAAATGATTATAGCGATGATAGATTAGCCATAAGATCAGATCTATTCAGTTTAATTATTTTATTTGCTTTACATAATATTTTTAATTCTTAATTGCACTTTCTGAAGATTTTAAAATAAGATTTGTTGCAGTTTATTTTATTTATCCTAATTGCGCTGACTAAACAATATAAAGTTCTTTTTAAATGTTTGACCAAACTTGAAAGTTTAAGTTTAATTTATTTGACTTGCCAAATAAATTTCTATTTCAGTACATTTTTGAAAAAAGAAATGCTTCAAGACAATTCAGTGCTGTTTTTAAGTATTGAATTGGTATCGGCCGATATTAAACCTCAGATTTCAGTATTGATATCGGAAGAGAATAAGTGTATTGGTGCATCTCTCCTGCTAATATTAGCATCTCTAATTCCTCTTCAAGATCTTTTTTTTTCCTTGCTCCTTCTCTTTTGAGTACATATGAACTAGTTGTGGGACAAATGTGAAATGTTATACCTAATATTTGTGGGTCAGTCAATTAAGACGACTTATAGGTGGAATTATGGTAAAATTACACCTAAAATTGTTGCACTTAATTATTTCCAAGAGAAATTTTTAGGTTTGTGATGCAACATTGAAGGATGAAGGAGGTTGTTAAAATGAACCTCATCTTGAGCAAATCGTTTAAATTTCTCGATAAGCTCCACCTTCTCCTCTTGTCTGTTGTTCTCCCACCCGGACTGAACTTTGGCATGTGAACTAATGTGTGCAGAGCGATCACACGCCGTGCCCAGCAGGCTGCTTTTCGGCTTGAAGAGTGCATAATCAAGAAGCACCACAGAACAGTTTTATAGCTCATAATTAATACTCGAGAATTCATTTCATCTGGTTTTAGTGCTCCCACTGGCAATTTCTCCTCTTCAGTTTCAGCAAATGCGACTCACAGATAAGAAAAGAAGAGCTTCTGTATTTATTTGGATACATTGAATGTGGTGTAGTAGCGTCCTGTAGGCTTTCTGGCTTTAACATATAAATCTTGATAAGGTGCTGTAAGACTGCCAGTAAATATCCAGACTTCATAGCAGCTTCTGACCAGGATGGCTTTTTAATGAAGATTTGATTTAATTATTTACTCATAAACAGACTTAAATACTCGTATAATGCAAGATGTATCATTCGGTTCTCACTAAAAGCTGTGGTTGTATTCTAAGACTGAGAGCAAACTTGAGAGAACACTAGCTACTGACTTTAAAAGCAAACATGATCACACAGGCCATGTTGCTGCGGTCCAGATTCTTCATGTTTTGCTCACTTTTATGTCTTTATCCTTTGCCTCCTGTCCAAACTGTCAGCTGGACTTGTTAGATCTCCAAAGGCTGACACTCTGAGCCCGCCTGAATGCGAGACGCTGAGTTGAAAGGCGCAGATAGAGCGGCCTTAGATGACTGCACAGCATCATGGGGTTATCAGCCTCATGCCCACTGGCTCTGTGTCCTACTTTGCTGGCTGTGTGAATCATTTGAAAGGAAAACCCTCGCCTTTTTTTTTTTTTGCTCATGATGCAGTTTCTGATTATAGGGTGCGCATGATGAAACTCGTGTCCTCTATCGTTTTATATGATGCCAAAATCAATCTACATTTTAATGTGTGAAAATCTTGATCTTCAGAAAAGTTGCATTATTTTTTCCCCCGTTTTGTTTTGTTAAAAATACAGTTTTTAAAACAGTTATTATCAAATATCTTCAAAACACCTTTGAAAGTTGTAGAAGACGACTTTATAGATTGAAAAAATTAGACTCAAACGTAATTGTAAGTGAGATGGGCTAAATTATGGACTCGCATCCCACTGTAAGGACTACAAATATTTTTTTGTCCTGGCGATTTCCTGAAGTAAAGTGCTTCTTGTCGGAGGGATTTCTGGACTTGTTAACTTCACAATCCGGTTAGAAAACATAATCATTATGTCATTTAGTCACTGATTTGCAAACTTGTATGGGAATATTTAAAGGAGACGCGCTAAAGTGGCTTTTTTTGTTGCCTTTATTTCAATGTTTTTCATCATAACAATGAAAATCAGCTTCATAAAAATTTCTGATATGAAGTACTTGCATCTTTAACACATATTTCTTTACTTATTTATGCTTTTATTCTACTTTTATTGTGTATTCTGTCTCCCAAAAGAGGGAATAGGCAATACACAACCGCTAACTGATTGAAACTCATTCAGTGAGTTTGCTAATGCAGATAAGATCCTGACTGCTGCCCCAAAAAAAAAGGTTATGAGGGAGATAAATGAATCAAAAGTGTAGCTGCAGCACCATTTAAGTCCATTTGAGGGTGTGTATTTAATGAAGAAGTGTGTTTAATCTTACTTGTAGATTTATGCTGCGGTCTGTAGAAGGAAGTAGCTACATAAGCATTGCCACGTAAGAGCAGACCCAGTGGCGGAGTGATTGAGTGGATAAACCCCCCTGATGCCTGAATACTCAGATGCACACACTCCAGAGGAGTGAAGAAAAGGCACATCAGCCACAGACCCATCCTGAGGGGCAAAGATAAGATATTTGTGCAGAGGATATACCAACACAAACCACTGCAGGTAACACAGGAGTCACATACATTTCAATTTTACCCGACTACGTTACATGTCGGTTACTTGCTTCATTAAGTTAAGATGCGTCTTTCTAAAAACTGAACATGTCAAGTTGGTGACTTCTCGTTAGGGTTATCCAAGTAAATTTGGGAATATTTGAATGTGCTCCACACTTTTAAGAATCGTGTTTGTAACAAATAAAATACCTTTTACTTTTACCACTGTACTTGTGTTGGTCCTCAGTTTAAAATCCCAGTAATGCCCATAAAACAAATTTTGTGGTTGTAATAGTTCAAACAGAATCACATTTATTGTCTAAGATTTTGTGCACAAACAAGAAATTTGTTTGAATGCAGACATTACATATAAATAAATGGCACAGGCATGAATGTGTCCAGGATGTGTGGGGTCTGCAGACATGTTGGCTTATGACCTTTAAAAATCTCTGAATGGAGGATGGGTCTACAGTGACATTTTCTCGCTCAACCTTTTTCAGTGTGTTTTTCTGATTTATTTGGAGTATTACCTTCCATGTGGGTATAAGGAGACCTTTTTTGTGTTTGTGTGCACAATTAAAAACAATCTGCTTTCCCAGCCTTTGCCCCCCATGAGGAAAGGCTGGGGTCGCACGCAGCTAATTGAACAGACTAATGCTGAAAGCTCTCCAGTGAGAGTTCGACTTCTGATCTGTTTTCTGGCGTTTCCCACCCGTATTAAAGGATTTGCCTGCAGCATTTTGATGATTTCAACAAATCAGGGGGGCTCAAACACATCATTAGTTTTGAGCCCAGAGATTTGGTAGCCTCAGTCGGCCTCTGCGCTGCATTTTGAAATATTTGCTGCCATAAATGTGGAGGGAAAACGGTTTCAATGCTTGATCGGAGATTAGTGCCGATAAAAAGTATTCACCACATTTTTTTTGTTTTTGGACCAAACTTTAATGTCCAAGTAAAAACCCTTCTACAAAATAATCACAATTAAGTAAAAAAGTAAAACATAAAAAAGTTGATTACATAAATATTTACCCATTTAAAGTGACATATCCACACATGATGCTGTAATTTTAGCCAAAGATATTAATTTAAAGGGGGTGAATATTTATGCAATTACTATTTTTGTAAAAATCAGTTTCAAGTTTTCTGTTAACTTATCATGAAAGCCTAATTTTGTTGTTGCTGATTGATTTGGCAATAAAAAGGTTAACGCTGAATTGTTTTTACTGGCATTGTAAAATTAAAATACCAAATACTACTTGATGAAAAATTAGGAATAATTTTGTTAGAGTAAAGGGGATTAGCAATTTAATTATTTGAGTGTGTAAACGATGGCAACGTAGCAATTTTTTATGGTAACAAATGAAACTTGTAAACTCAGGTACAGTTTATTTCTTTTTTAAATGAATAAATCTATGAAAACATTTTAAACATAAATCCTCCGGTATGGAAATGCTCTCATGTGTATTTTACTGCAAAAAACCACCTGATTTATACAGAACGCAGCCAAAAACAGGAACACAATGACTGGGATTACTGGACAAAATGAGACTAAAATACACCACCTTGTTTCCCACAGTCATAATGAATGACCTGGGTAATCGGAGGCTAGTTTTCATGAGTGATTTGAAGCTATTTTTAATCAGAATGGAGGAATTTACAAAGTGGATTTATGTAAAAACAACACAAACTGTTCTGAACTGTATGAACTGATTTCTCTGTCCAAACCAGAAGAAAAATCTGGTTGTATTAAGGTTGATTTTATCGTTGGTAACTGAATTAATAATGTTGATGAAAAACTAATGGAACATTTTTGTATCACGGCTCAAAGATCAGAATGTTTTTTGATTAGTTGGGAGGTGAGAACATATAAAGTGATTACATTTCACTTATTTTGCATTTTGTGTTAAGAGAAAATGTGGATATGAAAATGCTGTGTTGATATTATGAATCAACACAGCAAAATGAAACTTTTCTCATCTGTATCTGTATTTTCTCATCTGTATTAAACATCCTTACAGATGAGAAAATATTAGTGTTTATTTTTTGTGGTTGTGTCAGAACAGAAATTAAAGATACAGACAGAAAACAAGCAACCTGACAACAAAAGACATGAATAACAATTCATATTCAGCCTAATTAATTTTAATACAATCAGTTGGGAAGTTGCCCCGTCATTTAAAAATATCAATTACAGCCATAACTAAGAACATAATTGCCTTTCAGTCTCGAACTCGTGTTGTTTTACAGCTGGCATCAAAGGGAAAGTAATTGCGACGGCACCGATTTAAAGTAAAAGTGTCTTTTAGAGGTGCAAGATAAGTCTTTCTTCTGCAAATATCTGAACCACTGATCAGCGTAATTTTATGGTAATAGTTACATTCTTCATACGTCAGCAACAGTCGCTTTGCTTCGTTTATCCTCGAGCTTTTTCAAGTCGGCGTTAATTGAGATTTTGAAGGTGTTTGTCTTATTAGCACCCAGACTCATTAGAAAGACGTTAGACATGTTTTCCCCCAGCGGACGCTGCTCCAGCTGAGGAAGACAGTTTCTTCTGAGCCTGATCTGTGTGTGTCTCTGTGTTCTGCCTCTGCGTCTGTGTCTAAGCTCATTAATCCCCTCCCAATCGGCCGTGACATGTTCATTAGCCTGCTGCCCGTTTGCATCGTTAATGCCAGGCTTTATCCGGAGCGTTGACGTGTTTTCTGGCGTATACATGTGTAGTTCAATAAGCTCGAGTCCAGAATGAAGACGTAGAGGCCAAGTGCACAGTCAAGGCGGATGAGTGCTGTAATAAAGAGAAGTTTAAGTTGAAGTTGCAATTGAACTCATTAAACATCTCGGAGGAAAAGCCCCGGAGTGCTGAGCTCCTGCTGTAACGTGGCAGGAAACGGCTGCTGAGTCACCGGGTTGGATGATGTTTTGATTTCAAAGTAAACATCACAGAGTGAATTAATGATCAATTAATTTCTTTTCTAATAACTCTTCATTTGCATCTGATCGTTAATTTTTCAGCTGTCGTGGAGCTTTGTGATCTAAATAATATTTGTAAATCTTCAGCTTCACATTTTGTGACATTCCGACTACAAACTTTCATTTATTCTACTGAATTTTTTTTTTTGCGATAGACATAACTGTACTTTGGAAGCCTGATGTGAAATAAATGTAAAGTGCAATAAGAGTCATCCCCTGAGTCTGGACTTTAACTAGGCCATTCTTGCATATCAATATGATCTAGTCCGGTCCTGTTTAGCTCTGGTTGTTGGTTTGTGGTCGTTATCCTTCTGAAGGTGAATTTATTTATTTATTTCCCTTTTTGGCATCTAACATGTTTTCTTCCTGCTTTTACCCCAATACGCTGCAAAAACACAAAATTTCACTCAGTATTTTTGGTATAGTTTGTAGTTCACATATCCTACTCCTTGAAATAAGACAAAACAAACTCATGAGCAACTTTTCAACAAGATATAGGAGCTTGTTGTAAGTCAAAAGTTCCTTAATATTGATGAAAAACTACTTGATTATTTTACTTATAACAAGACATTTTTCCGATGTTATGAATGAAATAATCTGTCAACGGAACCAGTAAGTGTCAATTTTAAGAGATTATTTACTTAAAACAAGCCCCTGTTTGTTTCTGAAAAGTCATTGATAAGTTGGTTTTGTCTTATTTCAATATTTAAACTAGAAACTAGACCAAAAACGCTTCATAATATTTAGTTTTAATGTTGCCATCATTTCCAATAATCTTCCCCCTCACCTACTGAAGAAAAGCGCCCACAGCATGATGCCGACATCACCGTGTTTCCCCCATGCAGATGGTGCTTTCAGGGTGATGTACAGTTTTGCCTGAAAGTCAAAAGGTTCAACTTTGACTCATTTGACTTGAACACCTTCTTCCTTTTCTCTTGGTTTGTAGCAAACTTAAGTAATTATCTACTTCTCCTATGTCGCATTACATGACGTATCAATATTTTTGGCTGTACCATAACAAAATGTGACAAAGCTCAAAGGGTGGGAATACCTTTGAAAGGGCACCGTGTCTGTGTTTCCTTTGGTAAACCGAGTAAAGTCCAGTAAAAGATTAATGGAATAAAATCCTGTTTTTGACAGCAGGCGTGTGTATCCTCCTCCTCTCTGCCCACTCAGGGTGATTCCCCATTGGCCTCATATATCATTGTCATTATTCCCTGATGCCTCTCTGCATTGTTGGGCTCTTGTCTAGTTGATGCATTGGACCTTTAAACATCCCTCCTCTCCCGTTGGTTGCTGCTGCAGGAGTGTTATTCTCCAAAAGGGACAGAAAGTTGTAAAATAAAAAAAGTGGAGTTTATTGCTGTGCTGTGTACTGGAACATCAAGCTGTCTTTGATTTGTCTCTGCATTCCTGTATTACGTTTTAAGTGTTTTGATTTATGGCAGATGACAGACTGGAATTGCAGGATGAGATGTTGCTGTGAATTTTCAATTATTTTGAGCTCTGTGCTGTTGGTGGGTCATGTTTTTGAATTTATCCATCTCTTCTGAAGGTTGTAGAGATTATAAGATAAGTGTTGTTTGGTGCAACCTGGTAACACTTGGCTGCTTTCTTTGAATAAAAGAGGATTATTCACAACTGACTGGAAGCGACTGCGACAGACTGGCGACATGTCCAGGGTGACCCCGCCTCTCACCCGGAGCGTTAGTTGGAGATGGGCAACTAAGGGACAAGGGTGTATAGAAAATGGATGGATGGATGGCAGCGACTCAAGTTACTATCCAGTTTTTCAGCGCATCTCTGTTGAAGAAAAACAATGTTTTAATTATTAGTAGATATTTTGGTCTGTATCTGTGCATTTTCTGGACGCTGACAGATGCCTGGTAATTCTTTCTAGAAGCCAAACGTCGTCTTTAGCGGTCAGTCGCAGGCCAAACTTTACTTAGGCTAAAGATTTTCCTCTGTGGACTTTATGTTGTTAAAGGAAAAGGACATGCAGTGTTTTTGCTTCATTTTAAATTCTTCATTCGCGTTTGTCTCAGTTCCTCGTTTGTTCTTCAAAGATGGAAAATCAAATATTGATTGGGAGAGAAATCCATTTCACTTTGGGCTGATGTTCAACACAGGTTAAAGTTAAACTCCGACTGATTGAAGGAGCGCTGCAAGAGGCATGTCTGAATTTAGCAAGGACATGTCCCTAATTGTGCAGTTACCTAGCAGATAAATAAAGAAGTTCAACTAAACTGGAAACAAACAGCTTCACTGCAACTTACAGGAAGTTAAGCCTTTAATTAATCGTGCAGCACAAGGAATAATCTTCATTTGTTTGGTTCTGTCAGCTACAGTTTGTGACTCCTCACCTTTTCTTACTGGAGTGTTTTTCTTCTGCTTAGACATTAACGGTACATAAAACATTTTTCTTTCAGCCAGTTTCTTACACAAACATCAACTCTTCACAAGTTTTGGCTTTTATTTCTTCTCTCTTCCAGGCTTATTTCTATCAGTTTTTCATGCCCTGATGCTTTGATGTCTCCCTTGGTTTACCTGAATGTTTCCCCTGTCAGAATCTTTCTGAGCTGTTTTCTTCTTGTTCAAAATGATAAACACTTTCTGCAGCTCTCCGTGAGGATATTCACTTCCACAAAGATTTTTATAATCCTTTCCCATGAAGGCCTCCAATTGCTTTTTTAACTGCAGCCCCTTTTTATTAATACTTGTATTTGGTTGAGGAAAGCAATTCCTTGACTTAACCTGGAAACTGTGCCATCATAAAACCAACTTTCAGCTGTTGAAAGAAAAAGCTTTGTTTCTTATCGATGATTTCAGATTTTATAGCCAGTTAAATTGAGTTATGGTAGCTTGAAAACCAAATAATCCAGCCCAAACACTCAAACCCAACCCTCGGCTGTGTGATAGATTTTAACATAAGGCTGTCCATAAATCTAGAAAATGTTTCCTTAATGATATTACTCCACTTTTTCATTTCTTCTCCTCTCTAATCACTATAAACCATCTTCTTCTCAATCTTTTTATCTGTTCTCCATTAATTCCTCAAGTGTCTCATCCCTGTTTCTCTTCCGCTCTTCAGCTTTCAGTATCTTCTTTTAAGATTCATCACTGTCCCTGGGGTCATCTTCTTTGTCCATCTAAATGTCCTATTTTAAACGGTTCTAGTAGAAGAGCGTCCTCTTCTCCTCCTGTCTCAGTTTTCTTTCATCCCTGGAGTCACAAAAGAGACCCCGAAGGTTTCGTGAAGGTTGTTGCATTTCCGTCTTTAAACGTTTCAGAGTTTTTATTTTTCCGCTGTGGTTTAGCATATTGATTCGTGACACATGCGCCAGCAGGGTTTTAACTGAAAGAGCTGTTTTTTAAGGCACAGCAGCAGGTTCTTGGGAGCTGCAAATACTTCATTATGTAAGACGTGTTTACCAGATGCCAATTTCATTTGTCTTCGTCCGTGCTGCTGCTTTCTCTGATGTAAATTAGATCTGAGCTGTTAGTGCATTTTCGCTTCCTTGTTCTCAGTCATTTCATCTCTTGTTCATCATCTTTGTCATAAAGCACAGATATTGAGATTCTCATACATTTTAACTTGAGTGGAGACATTTTGCATGAAAGATCTCTTAGTATCTACATTTCAGAAAGTTTGCTTCAGCTGATGTTTGATACCAGAAATACGTCTTATTACCTAACACACAGGTGTCAAACTCCAGTCCTCAAGGGTTGCTGACCTGCAGTTTTTAGATGTGCCACAGGTACAAAGCACTGGAATGAAATGGCTTAATTACCTCCTCCTTGTGTAGATCAGTTCTCCAGAGCCTTGCTAATGACCTAATTATTCTATTCAGGTGTGGTGCAGCAGAGGCACATCTAAAAGTTGCAGGACAGCGGCCCTTGAGGACTGGAGTTTGACACCCCTGACCTAACAGTTATTAAAGTTTAATTATTGTGTCTACTAGAGTATGGAAATTCAGCTGTTTACGACCAAAGTACAATGGTTAAATGGCTTTCAGAGAGCTGCTAAAGCAAGTTAATGAAGTCCTTTCCCACTGCCGGCGGCCGGTTTTGCCTCACTGCTTTGAGAACTACAACATATCCACAAAACTGGAGGTAGATTCAGGGGAGTAACCTTCAAGAAGATAAACCCGTAAGCTGTGACAACATGAGGGATTACATGATGCTGTTTCCTGCAGGCTCTGGTGGACCAGTTTGTGATAACTCTGAGATAATTAGGCCCGTTTATTATCTTTGGCTGGGCTGCGTAAGGCGGCTGATATTGCTCGACTGAAAATGAACTGTTACTTGTCTTGCAGATGAGTAAAATAGATTAAAATCATCTTAATGCCAACTAGGGCTGGAGTGATACAATAATCTCACGATACGATACATGATATTCTGCCCATGATACAATATATATCGCGATATTCAGCAAACGATATAACTCAATACACTTTTGCGATTTTCTGATTTTAGAGGGACAGAGTGATTTTGGTGTTATTTTGTGACTGTTATAAAGTTGGTTTGAATTAATTTAACTGAAAACTGATTAAAAGCACCAACTACAGAATACCTGCTCTGGTTGGACACAGACAGTCGACAGCTGGACAAAATGAATCAAAGAAGTGGTGAGAAAACATATTTCTTTTAATTGAAACAGTACAAACTGTAGCTCACATGCATTAGTAAAGTAAATAAAGTGAACCAAATACCTGCTCTGAATAGTTTGATACCTTTTTAACCTTGACACTTAACATCTGAAAGAATCACTCTAAGCCTGATGACCTGACGCGAAGCAAGCAGTGAATGAGCAAGGTGATAGTTGGATGTTGATATTTGCAGATGAATATTGATTTTTTTCTAGGAAAGAAAATATCGATATATATCGCAATATTTATATTATTATACAGCCCTAATGTCAATACAGGACTAATAATCCAAATACAGATTCCATTTATATAAAGTTTAAACATGTTGCCCCTGGACCACATCGTTTTTGTAGTCCTCAACGTTCTGCTGAGGGAATTGAGGGAACATTTTTTGTTTTTTCCTCCTGTTGAGCATGTTGATATTTGTCTGGCAGGGTTTCCCTCAGTATATTATAAGCCTGGAGGGCCACCAGGCTTTACTTGTGCCCCACCAGACTTAGCATTGTTATTGATTGTCCTTTTTAAAGGCTTTATAGTCTGCATTTAGGTATTAATCTTCCAGTCTTCCAATAAGACATAACTATCAAGTGATATTTTAAAATTTCCTGTCAACTATAAACATGTTTTACCTCAGAAACATGGCGGGCAGCTGGATGACTAACCTAGCGTCAACTATTCAAAGCAACTTTTCTGGGGGAAACCCTGTTTGGGATCATTCTCATGTTGTCCAGTTGTGCTCTAAAATTTTATATATGCACCCAGATATCATTTACTCTTTTGCTCAAAATACTGCGGTTAGGCTTGGTGGAGGCAAATATTTGTTTCCTGTTTAACTTTTTCAAAGCAGCAAGAAGTTAGGTTTTAATATGTAACATATTGTTTCGTCTCATTAGACCTGGTCTTTGTTCTTCTTTTTCATTCAGCCCAAGCAGCGCACGTCCCTGTCTTCCTCTCTGGATGTCCAGAGGCCAGTCAACCACAGCTGCGAACCCAGTGAGGTGAGCTCGTCTCTGGGCTACGCCAGCTTCAGCACCAGCCCTCCTGCCAGTCCCCCACTCAGCCCCAACCAGGAGGACTCTGCAGGCTCCAACGACGACTGTCAGCTCACAGGTACAGCCCTGGCGTCGATGTTTTAAACTAAATTCCCACTGTTTTGAGAAGAGAAAACATTAAAACCTGCACATGCAGTATGTTTATCCATCTGCTGACTTAGTTATAGGTGGTTTTAGCTCAATAGTTTATATGACCTTTGGCTTTAAGGGTGAAAAACATATTTTTTTTGTCGCTGCTGTTCTTTTTTTGCTGCATCTTTGTTGTCACAGAGAGCACAGAAGGTAATCGCTTCTGCCCCGGGGACCAAATGAGATCTTATTCCCTTTGCCCTTGGTGTCAAGGAATTGAAATCATATTTCTGCTCCTGTCACACAGGAGGGTAAACCCAAGAGGTAGACAAACACTTTATAGGCAGAAGTCAGATCTTTGGAAAAAGACTGTTGGCCTCAGATGGACTGAGGAGGCAGAAAGCTTTTTACTCAGACTGGATAGGACTGCAGCATTGGAGATTATTTTCAGAGTCATAAAAAGTAATAGAAAATTGGTATCATTTGGTTCCTGAATTGGAAAATAAAACTATTCACTGCATTCAGAAGCTATCACAAGTTAAGTTGGTTTTATCTAACCTTAAGAAGTAAACATTATTTAATTGAGATACAGTATTTTTATTAAAATCAACTATTCAAAGTCAAAAATTATTTGTAGATATCATGAGAAAAAATTGGCTTCATATCTCAAGAAAACATGCTAATTAAATTTTTTTTTTTTAAATAACATCATGCTTTCATCATGTCCTGCAAAATGAGTTTACTCATTTTCCTGTCAACCCTCTTCAGTTTTAGCTATTAGTAGCTAACTTAAATTAATATGTGTAATATTGGCTCATTCACTGATGCTAGTAGCACTGGCTGCTATGCTAATAATATGTTATAGTCCAAAATTAGTTGACTGTACTTTTTTGTGCTTGAAAGTCCTATTTTAAAAATTCAAGAAGTAACAATATGTTACTTCTTATGCAATATGCAAATTTTACAAGATATTATGCTCATTTTTTTGGATGCCTAAAATAAGTTTTAAAATGTTCAGTCAGCTGCACGTTATACTTTGTTGCTACAGTAATTTTTTTCTTACCAAATTAACAGCTACCTCTTAGACTGCAGCTCTTGTATCAGTTTGCAAAGATCTGTGCAGCCGATGATTAGATAAGATCATCGCTCTCCAAAGGGAAACTTTACTACGTATCTGAAAATCAAGGTTTCAAAACATCAGCAGAAAAAGTTACTTTGGTTCAGTGGGGAGTCCTTTTTACTGTCATAGCAGATGAAGTGTTGTTGGTTTCATCTAATGATGCTTGTTCTCCCCTGCTGAGTTTCAGAGTTTCATCTTCAAATGGAACAGAAGCGGTAATGAAATGAGGTGGTTTCACAGTTTAACGATTACCGTAAGTTGCTCACAGACACTTTATTAAAGAAGCAAATAATAAAACCAAGCAGATTTCCTTTCTGTCCGCTGCTTCTCTGTCAGATTTACTTCTGACCTTCATGTCATTAATGTCATTTCCTTGACAAGCTGCTTGTGTTGCCATAGCAGTGGGACTCTTCGTTGTCATGGCGAAGCAGTGGCCTTGGTTACACTCATTAACTAGTGACGTAATCATTGATACTTCCGTCTCTCACCTGGCCTTCAGTCCAGCTGTCCCTCACACACACACACACACACACACACACACACACACACACACACACACACACACACACACACACACACACACACACACATACACACACACTACTAACAGACACACAGGAGTGGGATCAGAAGAGAGTGTTTGTGTGTGTGTTTGTTTCATCCTGCTGCAGTTCAGAAACCATGCTGGACTTTGATCAGTGTGGAGCCTGAAATAGAAAAAAAAACAACACATCATCAATCCACAGGTGTGTGTGTGTGTGTGTGCATGTGCAGCATGCACACACAGGAGTAGTGGTGTAGCAACGTGTCGCTTCCCTCTTGAAACGTCCGCCTTGACCTGATGATGATTTCTTCTGAGGAACTAATGTTGCTCAAAGTCAAACATTTCCCATTTTGACTTTCAACATCTTCCCTATGTGTTCCATTGGAACACGTTAGAAAGAATAACTCCCCAAGTCCCACTTGAGCAGCTCTTAATCCCTTGTAACCTGTAAAACCATTAATGTGTCTTTGGTGTTTTGTTCTGTATGCAGTGAATGGGATTTATGAATATGCTAATCTGGCTCTGTTACATTGAAGCTTCCCAACAGACTTTCCTTCCACAATGGAAAGAGCAATGCAGAGTAATGATATTAACTTTCTGTGAGAATCAGAGCATCAGCATCTTGGTCATTTTTGATTCTTGGTAGTCGTGTCCAGCACAGGTGATTGAAATATTGTAGGAGAGCAAGATGGCTGAAAAAAATGCATGAAAAATGAGACTGAGTCTGAGATGTGGAGTGCATGATTTGTTCAACATTTAATAATTTTGGTTTGTGAGCATATTTTGTCTGGGTGTTATTCAATTCAATAACATTGGCAGGAGAAAGACAAAATAACCAAATGCATACAAATTAGTGAGTTTGGGAACAAAGTTGAAAGTTGGTGTTCAAGTGATGCCACACCACAAAATCCAGCTTTGTCATCTTGGATAAATTTGCCAATAGTTTCTCTTTAAAAGCACAAAAATATCACTGAGACATAAAAGCAGGAGGATTCCCCAATTCAGCTTTGTTTTTAAATTGCTGTGGTCTTTACAAGAATACCTCGACATGATGGAATAGTGAATCCATAAACAGTGAGAGAAAACATTGAAACTGGAGTAGTTAAAGTAAATGACAAAATATTCCTTAAAACTGTGAACTTCTTCTTTAATTTAGCTTTAGGCGTTTGCACTAGTAAATCCATAATTCACCGTATTATTTTCCCAGAGTGCCTACTTTGTGTAAAACAGAGGGAGATCATTAACAGTGCATGCAAATATACAATAGAACATAATTTCCTTGTTACAGATCCAAAACAGAATGATGCCCTGGGCCAAGACCCTCATCTCCCATATAAAGAAAAAAACTTAATTAGAGGTTTAAAACAAATGTCTAACAAACCCAACATTTTTTTTTTTAATGAAATGTAGAATTAGTTTAGCCCGACAACAACGATCATTTGTTCTTGATATAAAATTGTTAGAAATGTTCCTCGGACATAGAGAAAGACAAAGTCAGAGTTTTGTCAATATACGTGCCTTTTTCCAATGTTAAAAAACAAAGAACAAACCTCAACAACTTCCAAATACTTGTCCTGCTATAAAAATGTGACTGTGTAGCACTCTATCTTGTGTTAGGCATTTCTTCTCCCCACCTTCTTCGCTCTTTCTCTCCTTTCCTCTCTCTCTCTAGTTCACTGTCTAAACTTCCTGCACCAGGAATAGATTGGCACCTATTTATTTTTTCCATTTAAGTTTTTTCACAATTCCCCCCCGCCCCCCACCTCCTCCTTCTCCGTTTTCTTCTGCTGCTCTGCTCATCCCTCCTGCTCTCTCCACTTATTAGCCGTGTAAGGCTCATTGTGGGGTAACCATGGTAACTAGAGGCTAACAGGGAGAAAAGAGACGTAGACGGACCGAACAGAGCAGCGTTACATGCATGTGGGTACAGAAGACAGAGTCTCGGGATTCAAAGGATGCCAGTGAAGAAAGCGAGTGGGTGATGGAGAATGGGAATCTTGTGTTGCAGGGAAGGGAGGGGGATCATAATGTGAGAATTAAAAAACGAGGACAAGGAAGTGAGGAAGCACTTCTGTTATTCTGAACACCATATAAGGTGCTTCCTTCCTTGCCTTCACATCTGTATCTCCTCTAATTTTCTTTCTTAAAAGACATAAGCCGTTCTCTGATGCTAAGCTAACAATATACACAATGAGCCCCCCCACCTCTCCAGCCCTGCAGCAGTTTATGCTGGTGTCAGCCACCTGCGTAGGCTGCTGGACAAAAAGTAGCCCTATTTATAACCCAATCTATCACCAGGGCTGCTGTTTTGCTACATAACTCAGCTTTATGCAATCCCAGCCACAGACAGAGTACCGAATGCAGTGCAGTGTTTATGCAGAAGCAGTTGCAGTCCATGAATTATGCAGAACCCCCCTTCAATAAGTGGGTAACAAACATGCACCAACCTGCAGGTGTCAATTTGTTTATCTGGAAACGCTTTAGTTGCTGAAAACGTCATAGCTTCTCGTAAGCTCATGTTTTATTTGTCTGTTTTTTGTTGGGTTTTTTGCTGCTGCTGCAGCTTTCCATTTTAAAGATATACAGTTGCAAACGATAGTTTTTAAATGTAATCAATTGAGTCATCCAAAGATTTTCTTTTCCACCTTCTTATTTAACTAACAGTAGATCTCTGTTTTCAAGTGTAAAGGAGTTTAAATGATGATAAACTATAAGGTTTAATTTATTCATTCAGTTATTTTCAATAAAATAAATAAAATAAGGAATATTTGTTGTGTCTCAGAACATTATTCCATAAAGTATTTTGGAAGAGGACTATTGCCACCGGGAAGAAAAAAAACAAACTTTTTCTTAGAATTAACCCTAATTTTATAGTTTTAGCCAGTTATTTGTAGTTGCAAATGTTCATCACTGAGCAAGTCTGATTATTTTGTGTCCATTTTTGTTCAGAGCTAAGCATTCCTACATCAGAGGTACTCACTCACCTTACAGTGCAAACAGCCCAACCGGGACGAAACCAATCAATGATCTTGATCAATTAATGAGTCTTTAGTACCTAAACAATGGACAGTGCTGTTTTATACAGATAATCTCATTAAACTGATGAAGTTGGAATCAAACACTAATCAAATATCACCTGCACAACATAACTTGATGCATAACTTTAAAAACATTCTTTTTTTTGTAAGACACACCTACAAATACCCCAACAAATCCTTGGGCTACAATGCTCTCATTAGAAGAGGAACAAGACTCAGCAAGACTTTACATCTGAGTCATAAATTGAAAGCATTTACCTTTGGTGAGTTCCGAACACTGTAATTTAATTCTAATTAACCTAATGTTGTAATTAATGATTAGTAAGGTCTGGAGCACACCTTCTGTGTGCTTGACCTGATTCAGCTGACACATGACGCAGCTGCGCTAACAGGTCAGGTTCAGGATTTCTGTGCAGTCATTCTAAATGTTCCTCGTTTTTCTAGCCAGGATAGCAAAATGATTTGTTTGCCAGTTGGCAAAATTGTTTTACTGTGGATATTGACACTGTTTTATAGTTTAAGTAATCCTACCACATTTGAAGTTTGTGTTAAAGTCAAACATTGGTCTTCTAGTTCTTTTTCTATCCGTTATGATTACCTCACCATCTTGGCCCGAGAGTGTAATGCTCCTTACAGTTTGTGAGTCCAAACGCGATGAAATAATCATAAGCTGAATTAATCTGAAAGTCAATCAAAGTCCCCTGTTGCACCAGCCGTTGCATATAAATGTGAGGGCATCTTTACCGCAGTAGACAGAGTATCTGCATAGTGTAGCATGAGATAAAAACACACTAATTTGGATATTTATTTAAATACAGTGAATTTTTCAGCATGTTTCAGTCTCTGTAGAGATTCGTCCACGATCTTTTGCACTGAATTCAAGCTTTCCTGAGTGCTGTATTTGCACACTTGTCAATACACCTGGTCCAGTCTATGCATCATTGTGTAATTTCCCATTCAGTCTTTTCTGGTTTAGCTTTTAAAAGGAAGACCCAGCATAATGATGAGTCATGGTGAACACAAAAGAAGCTCACGCAGACAGCCAGACTCTGTTCAGAATAACTAAATGGAAAGAATGTGGAGAAATGTACTGTGAAAGTCATCCTGCTGTTGGTCGCACAGAAAAAGGAATAGTCAGGGAAAGCCTTACATGGTTGAGCATTTTGCGGTGACGCAGATGAATAAAATAACCCATTTGTTTGGAATTGAATTAATTGTTCAGAAGTTTTAGGCTTGATAGTTTAAAGCATCACAAAGTGATGATAAAGAAAATCTCCAATTTGATAGAACTTAGATCTGCTTTCACAGGAGTCAGGAATTTATATACAGTTCTTTCATAGATAATACAAAATCTCAACATCACCACTGCTTTCTGTCTCACACCAGCACTAAATGTATTTCCAGTGACACCAGTGAGAGACTTCCGTCGCTCTTCATGGGACTTGAAAAATGTGTTACCACAGGAGACAAGCCTGTTGCTGTGGCAATAAACTCTGGAGTCAGAAATGAAAGAGCGAATTCAGCGTGTGGAAAGTGGCTCCCCTCCACCCGAAGGCTGGCTTTAGATACGCACAGGCTATCAGCAATAAAGTAATGCTCTCAGCAGGGAGTTGCTATCTGGAGCCATCCACAGAAAAGAGTCGAGCCCAGACTGTTGGTGCGCGTTATTGTAAAACCACTTCTGGTGTCATAAACACTTTGTCCCCAAGCAAATTACCAATGGAGCCACATTTTTGTTTTTATGTATGATAAAATATCCAGTGTTTTAACTGGTAAAAAGTGACAAAAAGGCCAGAATTAGATACAGATTCAGATTTGTGTATTGATTAATGAGTAAGTGACTGACATTTTTAGGTAAAATTGTATATTTAGCTACAGTTGTTTGCCCACAAGAGATTATTTGATGGTAAATAGCAGCAAACGGTGATAATATAAGAAATAATAAATTTTTTAAAATATGGTTTTACTTCATGAATATATTCAGATATGACTTGAAACTTTAGAAGTCACCTTTTAAACATATAATTTGGTTAAAAAAAAGTGTTTAAAAAAACATCTATAGAGCATATTTATTGGCACAAAAGTGTCTTTGTTCGACCTGTTAGCTGTTTTAGCCATTCCATGCAGTACATTTTCATCTGTGCAGACAGAGCCTCTGCATAGTGTAGCAGGAGGTTATGTAACTTTTTTTGAGGTTGTTGCAGAGATGATTTCTTAGTTTTTACATATATTTTCTATATGTGGCATCTAAGTTGTAGCTATGTAATTTTCTGATATGTTAGCTTGGCTTACTTAGAGTTCAGTTTAAGTCATAATCTGATGTACAAGATGTTAGGCTTAGAAATCAGAGGATTGAAACAAAACTGACAGAACTTGTGCACTTCTTCTGATTAGTTTAAAATAACATTTTGGTTGCAATGGAAACTTTCTGCCTGCCTCTTGAAAGTATTTTTGTTTCCTCTTAGCTAATTGATGTGACCTTTCCAACAACCCTCAAAAGGAAGATTTTCCTGGCTCTCATTCTTAACTCAACTAGTTTTTTGTTGCCGTTTATGTTTTCTCAACTCAACCAATTATCATGTGATGTCGCATCATCTGGATGTTGGTTTGTTCCCTTCAGCCCCTGCAGCACCAGCTGCATATAGAGATGACTGACAGCTCAGATATTGCTCTGTAGTTTTTAATAACAGTTGCTGCGCTGTCACAAGAGACGCAGCGACGAGTCCATCCTTATCAGATGTTTGGATCATCTCCCAGGTTCTCCTGCTGATGAGCACAGAAAAAAAACAGCACAATGTGTTTTTGTTTTTTGCATGAGGCATTTTCAACAAAAATGGGGGACGTGATGGTGATGTGGTGAGACTGCCTGTCACCTTCCTTTGCTCACGTTTGTTGTGTTTTTCTGTGAAAATTCGGAGTACTCTGTGACCTTCAGGCTGTGTTAAAATCAATAATGAATAAGGCTCGGCTCAATTTTTGATAACCTGTCATGGATACTCGACTTTTAGAAGCCTGTTGTGATCATGTCAGGATTTACTTTGACAGATGAAACCTCATTTTCACCCCGTTTCCTCTCCTTTCCTCGTGCCTCATGTCAGTCAGGGCTTCATTCTGTCAGACACTTTATTCTCCAGACACTTTTGTTCTTTTCTCATTTCTTGTTTTCAAATTCAAGCCTTTACCTTTTTTCAAAATTTCATCTTATTGCAACAGACTGTTTCACCATTGCTTAATTGTCTTTCTCTCAAATTTCTTTTGTACTTGGTCAGAAAATCTAAAATTAAAGTCAGTTTTATTTTCCTTTTTGCTCTTTCCTTTTTTTCGGTACTCTTTGTATTCATGTAGTAAACTGTGACGCATTAGATGTCCCTCAACTACAAGGTGACAAGATATTTAAATGTAAAGAATAAACCATTCAATCATTTCTTTTACATCATTTTTCTCAACTTTATCTGTGTAAAATTGTATTAATGGTTTAATCTCAACAGCAATTCCTCACTTCTTAAAAATCCCACTTGCAACAGCTTTAAGAAAAGCTTAAAGTTGTAGTTAAATTGTTATGTATTTAGCATTTTCATGATTAATAAATAAGATATTTTAGGATACATTTGCATGATTAAAAATATTAGTTTTTGTCTTATCTGTGAATTTTCACTGATGTGACATCCCTCCTCTGAAGCACACTTTTTTTTCCTTTCAATGTGCTGCAATGAATGTCACTCAATATGCAAAACAATAAAAATGCAGAAGCAGATAGTGTTTTGTGACCAAACTACAAATGTATTTAAAATAAGGTGAAGTCAGATCAGTAGTTTCTGCATTACTTCAGTGGAGAAACGTTAAACTTTGAGAAAAAGTCTGTGTAGTAAGAAATGTTGGATATGATTTTGTTTGTCTTCTTTTTGGTGCTATTTCTGAAAGGAAGTATTGAAAAGCCTAATGGGATTTTTTTTCCACAGCTACTATTTCCAAAGCAAAGTGAATCCAATATAGTTTGAGGTTTTTGTAAAAATATTAAGTCTGTGCATCCACTGTTCTCAAATGGAACCACAACATTAATAACATTTTTCTGTTGAACTTGGGAAACTTAATATAAATGGATTTCTTTTTTTTTATGTTGCTATTGTAGTGACTTCAGACACCCAAATACGTGCCCTCAGGCACCGTAAAGACAGATTTTCATAATTATGTGGAAGATAATTACTAAAACACAATATTTAATTAAACTATTGAACATATTACTTTTTAATCTGAAATGAAATTGTGTAGTCAGATTGCGTAGTTTCTGAGCATGTAATAAAGACGGCACGTGGGAGCAGGATAACCGCAGTTGGAACTAATAAAGTTAATTATGCCCACATTCCAGTTCCACGCCTTTCATAACAAGCTTACAGGCTGTGTCATATTTTACAGAGGCCCATAAGGAACAGCAGCTTCTGATTTATGCTTTACATCTTTGTTTTCTTTATATGTATATAGTAGAGGTGTGCCGATCGATTGGTCACTGATCATAATTGGCCCGATTTTCATGAAAAAGTGCAGGATCGGTGCCGATACCGATCACCTGCATCTCATTTCTCAGCCTGCCTGTGCAGCTGGTCTCCTCTTTCATTCACTCTGCGCAAACGCGCAGCAACAAATGCTAAGCGATGTGTAACTATAATGCACTGAGTGAATGGGGAAGTTTGCATATTGTGGCGGAAAATTGAAGCACGTCAAAATGCATCAACACAACGAAGCTAATACGGCATAAAAACAATGCCATACTTGACAGAGTTTGGCTACATCGAGCCTCACTGCAGTAAAAAAGACACATGGAGGATCAGATAGCAGGTAAAGCAGCACAGCTACAAACACTCACCGGATTAACATGACGGTCAGAAAGCTAAACAAATAACCTGAAAATAATTTAAGTCTTCGAGCTGCGATGTAAGACGCTGGTTCTGCTGTTGAACCGCTGCTATGCTACAGGTACTAATATTTCACCGACGGAGCTGCTTTTGCTCCACCTGGTAGTGACTCTCACACCGAATCTGCTTAAAGCTGCAGCATCTAACTTAAAAAGTACATTTTACATGCGTATTAAAACCTTCGCTGTCCTAACATGAGACAGATAATCTAAAAAAAAAAATCAATCTCCTCCCTATTCTGCATAATTGCTCCGCTCAGTCAGAAACAGCCACTCAGAACTAGCAGTAACCAGCTAGCCGCTATGCTAACAGGACGTTTTCATTCAGTCACTCTGGATTGTTTATTGAACCTGTTTTTGCCTTTGAATGTTAAGTTTTATACTTGAATTTTTTTGGCAATGTTGAGAGGTTTTATTTTGGCTCTTTGCATTATTTAGCCTGGTCAGAGCCTTCATATGTTATCAGTCTGTTAAAGATGGTATTATTAATAGCAGTACAATTTGCAGAATGCTTGTTTTGTTTAGTTCTTGGAAAAAGTTATTAAAAACAGGTTTTTGTCTAAATTAAGTTGAATTCATGGTTCATGGAAAAAACCTGATCGGCACATCTCTAGTGAATAAAGCCTCTCAATATGTAGTCAGAAGAGAAAAAAGCGATGGAAAAGTGAAAACATCAGAAAAACAATGTTATCTGTATTTATTCCAAAAAAATATAAAATGATTTACTATGAATATTACTAGTAATCTGCAGCACAGCTGTTTTCTGCTGATCATAGTTTTACCATATAATTATAGAGGAAAAAGAAAACAGAAACATATTTTAAAAATGCTTGTTTAAAGACTTTGTTGAATATTCCAGTATACTAAGCGATAAAATTCCCTCGTAATACATTTTTTATGATCAACTCATGGTAGGCAGCTTCTAGATTTAGCATGGTAACTGCAGTCATTGCTTAAGACTTGAGGAAGTCTTCATAAATTGCATACTTGTGATGTTTATTGCACAATCACAGCTGCATTACTGTTGTTGTTTCTTCAGAATTGAACACATCTTTTCCAAACAGTCTGTCTGCAGGCGGTGCTGCTGCATGTCACAACCTGTTTGCAATAGTGTATATTGTGTTGCAATAAAAATCCAGGTATGCAGTGGGATGCATCCACTGCTCTTTCACCATTCCATTCTTAGACAGTTGCTGCTCTTCAGCAGAGGAAGACAGAGCTTTACAATAAAAGCTTATTGCCGAACATAAACTTTGATTGCTCCTTCATTTGAGCCGGTGTCTCTCAGGTAAGAAATACAGCTTTACTCAAACACATTTACTTCAGGAGGCCAGTGATCATTTGGAGCCAAATTAGAAGTATAGCCTGTCCTGTTATCATGCTTCTATGAGTTATAATTATGCTGTTTTAACTTCGCCTCTACCTGAAGATACAGAACTGTTGTATGTACTGTAATTTACGTTTCCGTCTGTAAAACCCTCTGTTCACTTCCACTTTTCCCTCACTTTCCTGGAGGCTGAAAGCTCTCAGATACCCAGAAAGTCAGGTTGTTCCCATAGCTACCAACATGCTCACCTGTTGCCATTGGTCCTCAACTTTAGCAAAATAAAGCAAAGGGTGAAGAAGAGTTCTGAGTAGAATGAATAATGTAGATGTGCGTACAGAAAGAATACAGTGCAAGTTTAAAAAATGTTTTTAGGATTTAGGAAAAGAATGACCTCAAAATAGTTGTTGCGCAGATTTACCATTACTATTATATGCACAATAAATGACATATTTCCCCACACAAGTAAATTTATCAGTGCTTTGACTGAGAAATCTAAATGTTTTTTTGTTTAATTTTGCTGCTAGCTGCAAAACTTATTCAAAATTACCAAAAAAACATACAAACAAAAACCTAATTAGAAACCAAGCTGCTCTAACACCTTAGCTTGATTAAACAGGTTGGTACAGTGAACTTTTAGCTGTTACTTTTTAATTAGTTCCTTTCTATAAAGAAATACACAATCCCACACTAATGTTATTCTCCACTGAGAACAAATGTGATGTTGCCAATGACCAATAATTTAACAATATTGTTAAATTTTTGTTGCATAATTAAAAAGTTGCTTCTTCTCAGTAGCACCTGGTTTCAAAATGTGAAATAGTCCTATGTGAAAATGGAAGCAGAGATTCAAGCAAAACTTGAGTTTTCAGAGGCAACCTGGGAAGAAAACGTCTAAACAACATGATTGCAATAATCCTAGTCAGCAATAAAACTTTTTTGAGAGTTATAAAACCTGCCATCTTTTATTCTGATTCCTCTGAATAAGTTGAGCACATTTCTTGCCCATTCAGGGTTTTTCTTTTCTAAGATGCAATAAAACTATTTTACATAAAAACGAGCTCATCCGATGGAGTTCATTTGTTTTTACAACATAGACTTCTTGGTTATATTTCCCCTAATGTCATACATTTACAAGTTTTGCGGGTATAATTGATGCTTTAGCAACATGGACCAGTTAAATATCAGCTAAATACATTCTTGAACTGCAGGACGGAGAAATCCAAGTATTTAGGAGTAAAGTTTTTTCAATTTGCTCAGTGCTTGTCAGAGCTTGGTTTGCTGTTCGAGCTGAGATGCTATCGGCTCTGTTTCGATGGTTGTGAAATGTGTGTGTGTGTGCGTGTACACAACCATCTTAAAAAACACACACCCCGAGGAGAAAAGGGAGGAGTGGCGCCAAATGTTTCACTATAGCTCCTAAAATCAGCAACAAAAGGATAAATAGAAAGATTTATGAACTGCAGTGTTGTATTTTACCAAAATAAATGTGAAGACCTGGCAGGATGGTTAGGGTGTAAAAATGTGGCATTTTAGGTCTCATTTATTGGCGAAAAAATAGTTTTTCTGTCTGAGCTAAATGTGAGAACCTGCAAAAATCAAACCCCAGACAGTTTGTCGGTTTCTCAGTTCTCTAATAATTTGTTGCTAAAGAGGGCAAAGTTGGCAATACAGAGAGAAGTTTTCAAATTCTAATAATTTAACCACTTGGCCAGTCAATGCAATTAGTTCTACCAAAATAACCTTTTAGTTCCTGTTTGAAATTACATTTCAAGTTTGACTAACACTGAAGAATGAGTGGCATCTTCAGGCCTGGTTAACGGCTAGCTGTTAATGGATGTTCTTTGTGCTTTTTAAACACAGCAGACAGCACAGTGGTGCAGTGAAAACGCAACACTCACACTTGAAATTAAATGAAATGAAATGGCTCTCTGTTCAAGGACTAACATCATTATTGTTCCATTTAATCACCGTTGGTTAAGTTTGTCACTGCTGGGAATTTCTCAGAAAAACATCCGGCTTTGTTTTGTCTTATAAAGGTGTTGCATATCTGACTGCATGAGGCAGCTTCTTAAGTTATATTCAGTTTGTGCAATTATTTATTTAAACTATTAGAACTCTGACCCTACTAATGCTTTTCAAAGAAGTTTGGTTGTATAACTGTAAATTTTTGCAGCCATTTTAACATGCGAGTGTAAACTTTGAGTTAGGAGCGTGGCCAGCAACTTATTTGGATTCAAAGAGACAGGAGACCCTAAAACAGGGGAGCCCAAACCTTTTGAGAGTAAGATCTACTTTTTCTCTCACCAGCCGCCTGAGATCTACCTCATGACACAAAGACATACAAATTGCAAATTAAACTCTATTGACTTATTTTCTATGCGAATATACATCAGTTATAGCGGAAATAATAAAGTGACAGAAAACAGTTTCTTCCTCAGTGAGATTCTGACACTGGGAGCAGCTTACTGGTTTCTCAGTCAGAAGCTGGTTGCAAACCTGACGCCAGCAGGTCAGTCAGTCATGGTGGATCTGAAATTTGGTTTGATGACTGAAATATGAGAAACTACAGACTGATAGGAGGAACCAAAGAGCCCAGTAAATGTAAAGGAATATCTTCTGAAGTCTGTATATATTTAATTTAATTTCACATAATTATCGCGGTAGAATTAGTTGAAACTTAATTAGATATTTGTCCTATTTGGTGTTTGTTGTGACGTATGCTCACAAACAAACGAGGTCATTAGTCCAAGTTTGTCGTTTAATGAACGTTCAGAAACTACAGCAGGTGTGATGAGCCACAGCAAAGGTAAACAAAGGTAAAACAATCCGAACAGATGATCAACTGAAAACCACTCCCCTTTTGTCTCTCTTTCTCTCTCTCTCTCCCTCTCTCAAGCACACCCGTTGCCATGGCAACCGCCTGCGCCCCGCAGTCCGAGCAAAGATTACATTAAAATCACATCATTCAGTCCGTGAAGATATCAGGTTTCCAGGCTTGATATCTCGATTAGTAATAAGCCTCTCATGAACACAGCAGTGGTTGAGTAGCTAATTTAAACTCCTGCTCTGATTGTCAGCCATTTTTTCACTTTTTTTGTTATTAATGGAGCCGAAACGCACTGAATTGCGCAACACCTTGTTGAAACAAAAATTACTTAGATTATTAATTTGAACATGTTTTGTTGCCTTTTTATAATTATTCTTCTTTAATGAAGCTACAAGCGTTTAGGATCTTAGTGAATATTTTTGATAAGCCTATCAGAAGAGGAAGTGCTGGTCTCAGCGTCCTGGCAGCGATCAGTTTGTCATCTGCCGAGATCGACTCAAAACCTTTCAGCGATCGACCGGTTGATCGCGATCGACGTAATGGGCACCCCTGCCCTAAAACATCTCAAAAACATGTGATGAATTTGTTGTAAAAACCTATCCTAACTTGTTCAATGAAGCATAATAGGTCACCTTTTAAGTAAATCAGTTCTGTGTTAATTCATATAGCCATGTTCAAACTGTAAGCAGAAGATGATTATCAGCTGTGACTTCCAGGCAGATTAGTAATTTAGTTTTCTGTGTCCTTTCTGCAGACGACGGGACCTACCAGCGAGACCCGCCCCCTCTCTGCTCTTCCTCCAGTTCAAGTCGTCTCGTTGGGGAAAACAGAAAAAGCCTCGTCCCAGAGGAGTTCGCAGGCCTCCTTCATGGATCCTCTCCAGCTTGTGAGCCGCCGGATACACCTTATCACCTTTACAGCCCCAAGCACTTTAAATACGCTTCTTCAGAGGCGCAAGGCAGCGTGCTGCAGACTCCCGAGTTCAGCATTGTGATTGGCGGCGGAGCCTCTCAGGGTTTCTCTAGAATTGACAACAAATCGTCTCCTCAGAGGTCCCAGAAGCCGCAGGTCGTTTACCGAACCATCTTTCACACCCGGGTCAATCAGGACCAGCTTCAGCCCAAGAACTGTGAGCAGGCGGACCTGTCCGGTGGATGGTCCACGCTCAACCACCCGTCCTCTTGTTCCCTGGGACAAAACGGAGACGTAACAGAGCTTCAGGGGAAGCAGGTGGGGGGGGAGGCCAGGGACGGCTACGAAGAGAGAGCCTGCACCCTGGGAAGGATGAGATCCGTCCCACGCAGCGTGTTGGACCTGCAGCTCTCCAAGTCTCTGTCCAAGTCCGATTCCAACCTGGTGGCCGTGTCGCCCATTCAGGTGAGACCTTTTTATTTTTTTAATATTTTTTCTGGCCAGTCTCAGTTACAAAAATCATACCTACTCCAGCAATCATCTCATAACTTGTAAATCTAATAAGGCTTATTTCCCCTACAAAAGGGATTTGTTAAACTTCCCATGGGAAATCCGTCAGCAGAAGAACTTAAATCCCACCAAGAGGTTGATGAGAGCACTGAAGAAATTATATCTTTGGTAATCACCAGTATTCTTCAAATGTTTGGACTACAAAGTAGTATTACCTGACAGAACCGAAGAAAACATTCCTACATCACTAAAATCTCCCAAAGGATACGGACCAGCGTCTCCTCCAGCATAGCAGGCACAAATCAGTTGAGATTTCAAATAAATATCTGAATTTAGAACCATTTTTCTATAAACATGTTGCTTTAGTTTCCAAAACAAAAGGAATGCTCTGCATCACCAAAACACCACCATATCCACCGAAAAGCAAAAGTAGCAGCAGCATTTTTTAACGCCAGTAGATAATGCTGCACGTCAGTGACTTGATTTGGAGCATGACTTAGATAGAAACTTTTTAAGCTACTTACTGCACTGTTTGATAACTAGAAATAATTGGAATTGGATTTTTAGTATTCACAGTTAGTGAATGTAATCATGACTTCACCAGAATAAAGTGAAAGTCTTAAAAGACTGAATTTGAGTTTCAGTTTTAATAACCGGATTATTGCAGATTTTGTGTATTTTTTCACTTAAATTGTGATGCCGCATTAAAAACATGACATTTAAAAAGGGCTGTGAACTCTTTCCAGATGCACAATATGTGAGACCTTAAGGCTCCCGCAGTAGATTTTGAAAATATTTTGTGATTTATGTCCTATTTAAAGAGAAAAAATGTTCCTCTGGTGCGTTTTCAACTATTCAGAATATTCATATGTATAAATTAGAGTTTCTATGATGTGGCTTCAGAAACTGAGTTCAACCGATGAGATAACTCACAAATCTGGGCCACAGTGTTCCAGTGGCTGGCGTTTCGTTTGAGATTTGTTTAATTCATCCTAAATAAATTATAAACTACAGAAAATACATATTCCGTTTGATGAAAATAAAGCTATTAGTGATGAAATCTTTTTTTTTTTAAATTTAAGCTCAAGATGTTTTGATTTTTTTTATATATTTTTTTTTGCAACTCATAGGTCATGTGTGAAAGTGATTTTTTTTAATGCGTTCAGGAGGAACACAGCTGGGGGTCTGGGTCCCGGGGCCAGGGGCCAGGAACGCCCGGCTCCAGAGAGGGAGCCGTCCCTGAGAAACGACTGGAGCGAACCCCGTCCTTCACCGCCGAGTGGGAGGAGGTGAGATGACGCAGACAGCTCAAGATCTGGATTATCTAATCAATGGCAATATTAAAGGAGGAATAAAGATGCGGATCGGTGGCTGTGCTGCGACTCGTGTATCTTACTATAAAATTGATTAAAGCAAATCGGCGTTTGGTCTCTGCAGGAGGGGAAACTGCAGCCTCAGCACCGAGCGGCATCGCTTCACTTTCCTTTGAAACGTTCTCGACTTCGACAGCGCTAGATTACCGTGTTCCCACTCTGATGTTCCTGGACCTTCAGGGAGAAACCAAATGTTTGAAAGTAGTTTGAATTGTGGAGGGTAAAGGTCAGGGGTCAAGGCTGCTGTGTTTTGGTTCCTGACATGAAAGCTATTCAGCTACTTTTCTTATCAGACATAACTTTGCGAGATATTAAGAATCATTTACCACTTTTTTTAAGGAAAAAAATACAACTCTAAAAAAACAAAATGCAGATCAAATCATATAAATAACCTGGACTATTTTTAAAATGACACTAATGATGCGAGTGAAAGCCCATTAGTGTTTGCTGTGCCACATTTGCATGTACATGTTCATTAATTACCCAACACAACTCCTGACTTGCTGTCTTGATGAATTACCATCAGTGTTTTTTCTCCTATTTATGGTAACATTTCCTGCCTAATTTAATGTTATCTAAATTAGGGGAAACTTCAGATGGGAAAAACACGGAGCAGCAGATAGAAAGAGTTGCATTATTGGCAAGAGACGAGTCACAAAAGCTCCTCAGGATTCAAGCAGATTTAATTTTTGATTCAAATGTGATATTTGTACGTCATGTACTACTAAATACTGAAGTTATTTGTTAATATCAATCAGGCGTAGACTGTTGGGAAGTCCTCATGGTGTTCAGATGTAAATGCTTTTATTTAAAGAAAATAAAACCAGAACCAGAATGACATGCATATCTCAAATGAAATTAATTTGCCCTAGAAGAAATTTACTGACTGAAATATGGCTGCAGGCAGAAAATGTTTCCTTATGTTTTTAGGCTAAATGTTTGCAACAAAGCCTGCTGGGATGCCCTCCGTGAGAACGCTGTTTTAAAACTTTGAGATAATTAAATATATAAGTTGCAGTAGCATCTAGTCTGTCCTTAAACTCATCAGCATTGGGATCTTTGGCAGTGCCAATGTATTTACAGTTAAAGAGAATTTGCTTCATAATCCTCTGTGGTTTCTCCGTGTTGGTTTTGTTCCTTGTTCTTGACGAGTTTTTTCTTCCGTTTAACTTTCCATCAATGTGCTGTGAAAAACCAGCTTCTCTATCAGCGACATTATGTGGCTTACCTTCCTTGTGGAGGATTTAAGTGACTGTTACCTTGACAACCGTAAAGTCAGCCACAATATAATGTAACATTTCTGTACCGGAAAATTGCTACTGTTGGTTCAATTTTTAAGTCCTAGACATATATTATTCCTCATTAATCGGATCTGATTAACGAGCTTGTTGGGATGTGATTGCGATCACTGCTTGTGAGGCTCTGTGGACGGCGGCTCTGCTGCCCGGTTGACAGATGAGCAGGTTGCACAGTTCAGTGGTTAGCAGCATGTCCACTGTGCTGCAGCCAGCAGTCACTCTTCCTCTCTTCATCTCGGTTCAGCTGTCTGACAGTTTCCGGCTGACACTCAGCATCCCGGCTGCTGTAAGGATCACATTATGTGACGCATAAACCAGAAATAGGACTTAGCTTTATTCCTGGGAAATAAGTTTTCCCCCTATTAATATGTACTGTACACATTGCTACCTCTCTGTGTGTTTCCCGTCTGTTTAGATTGATAAGATTATGAGCTCCATTGGCGCGGGAATCGGCAGCGGATTGGACATCAAGGAGGTTACCTCAGGTAAACGGCATCCAGTGTGTGTGTCCGAGCGTGGGTGACTTAAAGAATAAATCCTGGTAAAACATAGCTGGCTGATGAAGATGCATGCAAATTTCAGATTTCAGATCGATGCCTCACCACTTTTCTCACCACATTCCCCAAAATTGAACAGATATTTAGTTTAACCATCGGATAGTTTTGCAGATCAGCATAAGAACCAGGCATCTGTAAATACAAAAATAGATCAGTTTGTGTTCTAAATCCAATAAAACCAGAGAGCTTGATGACTGGGCTTGGCAGCACAGGCAAAACTTTTAATTCTGTTTTAATGCTATAGAAATGCAGCTAGTTGAGATAAATACAGAAACAATATCTTGAGAAAGTAGATCTCTATCTTATGACATATGAGAGCCAGTGTAATCAAAACAAAATATGAAAACAGCTGGGAGGAATACACCAAGACGTGAAATTGAATAAAATAATTCAGCTTACTTAACTTTGTGAGGTAAAAGTAAATGGGAGCTGAATCTGATCTCATTTAGAGTTTCTCTAAGGTTTTTTTTTTTTTACTGTAGTCATATTTACAGACGTTTTCTCGAATGCTCACTTTCCATTTCTTACGCCGATGTGCAGCTTGATGAAAGCAGAAAAATGTGAGGGAAAAAAAAACATCCCAAACAGATTAATAAAAATAATTTTTCTCAGTGCAGTCATCTGAAAAATAGGTTTATTTTTACCTAAAAGCAACTTGACTCTCCTCATTTTCTTATTTCCTAAAATGTTCAGGACATTCCTGTAAATTACAAGCAAACTTTTGTGCTGCTGAAGTCTCTGCGACTCATGGTTCAGTATCATCATTTCTACTCGGTCAACTAAATATCGGGTACCGACAACATGCAAAAAATATTTTTATTTTTTCTTCAGTTTTATATAACTCATCTGCTTCTAAGTGTAGAAAATGTGACTCTTTTCCATTAAATGTTATGAGTTTCTAACATCTGAAAAGTGTTTTTTAATCAATTCATCCACTCCCAAATCCTCTTTGTTTTTATTTCAGTTTCTTTAATACTATTAGGAGTTTAGGTTGAATTTGTTGCTCATTTTTAGAAAACAATGAAAGTTTTGAGTTAAAAGAGTCATGAGTTACAAGAGGCGAATGTGCCAAATTCTTAGTGTGGGTTCTTAGTTTAATGGACTCTCACATAATTATTTCTCCAAATCTCTCAAAGCCCACACAAATACACAGAAGGTGAGTTAGTAAAAATCTCCCCTGTGGATTATGATTTTAGGAAAACTTACACTTTACCTCAATAAAATGCCAGTTGTGTGGTTGAGAGGTAGAGAAAACGTTTGGTTTGTGACACATCAGTGTTTTTGTAGAAGGTAGAATAAGACGGGGATTTTTCTACAATGCAAAACATCCTCTCCCTCATGCAGTTATTATATATTATTCTTATCTAATAAACTGTTATGAATCCGTCACAGTTAAATAAGCTTGGATTCCTAGTGAAGATTTGTCAATCATATCAAATTAAAATGCAGCAAAATGTAAGTTTGTAGTTGTGACATAAAAATAATGATTTAAGGAGTTGAGTAGTTTAAAAGTGTATATCCATAAAGTACAATTTTCCTCCCCCTGCACACCAGTGATGATGTGTTTTCTGCATGCAGCTCCTCTCGCCTGTATTAACTTCCACATCCCTCCACCTCCTGATCCCCCCGTTCTTCTCGGGTTTTTTTTTTTTTTTCTTCTGCTCTTTCATCCATCAACGCAAAGCCGTTTCTAACCATGGTTACCGTAGCCAGAAATCCAGTTTGTGCCAAAGCAGCTCCACCTTCTCACCAATGCTGCTTACAACACAGGCAAACATGCATATGCAGGACAGCGTGTATCCACTCAGGTTTTTGTGTGTGTGGGAGGGATTCTGGCTTAAAGACAAAAGAAGCTGCAACTGTTGTGGCTGTTATCAACGGAGTGAGGCAGATACATGTATAGCAGCAGAGACGGCAGGCAGGGTGTCGATCGCCGCTGAGGGAAGATAGAGACCAGAGGGAAGTTGGTGAGGAGGGGGGGAGGCAGAGCTGAGGAAAAGAGAGAGAGGAGGCTGCAGAAGCATACAGATGAGAGTGGGAGTACTTGATGAAGAGAAATCTACAACGCAGCAGCTCTCTCTCTCTCTCTCTGCGCGCGCACGCACACACACCGGCTCACAGCAAGCAAGCGAGCGAGCGCAACAGCTGAAGTGAGAGCGGCGGCGGCGGCTGCACTTTGCACGGCGACAGACTCGGATCTACACTTGGACTGATCTCTGGCAGGATTTACCCCCGCAGGAACGGATACAACTTTCAGTTCCTCCCTCCGCCTCCCGTTCTGCCTCTGGCTGGATTCTGAGAACATCTGGACATCGGCGCTTTACCTCCTTTGCTTCCCTGCATGCTGACCCCATCAAACCCCATCATGCCCCTTGCCTAGCCTCTTTCCTCCCCCCCTTTCACCCTCTCCCCTCCCTCTGTCCCCTCTGACTCCCCCTCCCAAGTAATCGTCCTCGCCAACAGACTCGTCCGAAAGCATGGCGGGCTCCTTCGACAGCCACTTTGCCCGCCATAACATGATGTGGCAGTGCCAGCTGTCTCAGCCGGACTGCCGCTGCTACCGCGTGGACGGCTACTCCCTACTGAAGCGTTTGCCCCTCCACCCCCTCATAGGTCCCCGCTGCCCACTGCAGTCTGTCGGACAGTGGTTGGACTCCATCGGTCTGGTCCAGTATGAGAACCACCTGCTGGCCAACGGATTTGACAACGTCCAGTTCATGGTGAGTGTTTTTATGATTTCAATTTCATTTTGAATATATTGATGAATGGGGATCATCTTGTTTTGATTGCATGTCTTTGCATCATCTGGATGTTTAGAACTGGTTATATTTCTTTCTTTCTGTGATTCTTTTCCTCTCTATTCGTCTGTCTTCTCTTGTAATCACTGCTGCCTCTCCCCACTGATGCCATGTGAAGTCCCTCCTACGCACAGAAATCCTTCAACATATCTTCACCAGCAGCTCTATCTGCACACATCACAGAATCAAGCCGAATTTATTGTAGATTTTGCTGAGATTTTGTGCTTCCAACCACCTGTAGCCTGTGGGTAGGAGAGCAGACCGATCCTCTGGGTTTGCTCCGGCGATCCCGTCTTGTGACGTAGGAAAGAATCTCGTTTGGGTCACTCTTCATTAGAAAATGATGTGCATCAGTGAGGGAGGCTGAACAATGAAGTTGGAAATGAGGAGAAATGGGGAGGGCTGGGGAGATGCGATGAAGTTAAATTGGGAGAAACTGCAGCAAAGGCAGAAAAGACACAAAGCGCAGGGATGCTGACTGTATGAGTTTCCCCGGAGACTGGCAGTGGAGCCAACTTTAAAAATTCAACAAGTTTCACTTTTTTTTTCCTGTTTGACGTAAACTAATTGCAAGTTGCTGTCTCTGTTATGAGAACAAACAAAAGGCATCAGGGTAAATCTATGCAGACATTTTTGTATGTGTGCTCTGGTCCTCCACTTTGAGTGACCTGCATCTGTTACTGTGGCAACCGCATAAAATCCAACTTTCTCTGTTGCCTTGTGTTTTCTCCACATGTGGTTAATCTGTTTGTTTTAGCTCCAGTCAACAAGAATCTGTTGATTGTACATAATTTTCTTATCATTTTCTTTTTATCATTAAAAATATCTAAAGAGACAAAAATAACAAAATCTGAACCTGAACTCCACTTTTGGACTAATTTGCCATCATATTTCGTAACTTCTAGCCTTTCTGCTACAGGTGGTCAGGAAGTTTCTAAATAGGAAAATGATTTTCAAACTGTCTGTAGTATCTATTATTAATATGCATTAGTATGGTTAGTGCTGTTTACTGTGAATTCGCTTTGGAATAAAAACTTTTACCTTTAAGTTGGAGACAGCAGAGCTACAGCTAACATTTAAGGTAACATTTGCTAGTAAACATTGCAGTGATTTTTGCTGCTGCTATTCTACATCTAGATGATTTTTGTTGCAATGGCAAAATGTTTTTCAACCGTTTTGTGCGGTAATGTGAAAAATTAATTTTAGGAGACCCTAAACATTTCTTACATTGATTTTAGTGAAATGTTTGCCATCATATACTAATTATTAGTGATGAAATGTCTTTAAAATGTCCTTTCTATACTTCTTCTCTTTCAATATATTTATTTTAGGTGACCTTTGAAATATATTTTGTAAAGAAAAAACATTAATTTTGTCTGAGACTCTTTAAATTATGCAACTGAATTAAAAGAGTGTGTTTGAAAAGTAGTGCAAATGTAAACGTGTTTATTGGAGACTTTTACCTAAAATGTCTCCACAAGTTGGATTCAATTGTAATTTCAGAACATGGAGCTCAATTTGTTAGTTTTTTAACATTCATTTTCAGCTGTTGTTGTATAAATGTGTTCATTTAAAACCTATGCATATTAACACAATACCTTCAATATATTTTTAGCTGTTTTTTGTGGAGGTACTATAGCTGAATCTGATTCTTTAGAGCACGTGTCAAACTGAAGGCCCGGGGACCAAATGTGGCCCGCAGTAGCTTTTTTATGTGGCCCTCTAAAGTCTAAATTACACCAACAAGTCCCTCCAGTTTTTCATCAAATCTGTCCACACAAAATCAACACATTTCCACATTTCTTTCTGATTTTACTGCAAATCTTTCTCAAAATTGACCAAAAACTTTGGGTTAAATGACTGCTGCCTCCTTGATGTCACGTTATGGTCCGTGATCAATACGGCAATTAATAGAAAGCATCATGTGTTATCACAAATATCATAGAAATTCCTTACAAACACTTCAAAATTAGCGCCACAAAATCTGCGATTTTGATTGTAAAAAAACCCACACAAACAATCAGAAAGTCCTGGATGGACTGATCAGTGTAAATAATGTTGAGTATTATTTAATTTTAAGAAACGCTTACTGAAGGCTGAAACAAACTGCTTTTTATTGATATTTTAACAATTGAATTGGTTTTATCAATACAGTCTAGATCAACCGCCCCTTTAAGAACGTTCAGATTGTTTATTTTATGGCCCAAAATGAAAATAAGTTCAACATTCCTGCTGTAGAATATCTCATTAGAAAGAGTGAAGAATCACTCCAGCAGCTTTCATCATCACCCTGAAATGTATTTTCAGACTTAGGAATTACTCCATTTAACCCCCATTGATTTGAATATTTGTATGTTTGACTGATTCGGTCCCTAATATGTAGCAGATGACAGACTTTATTTGTGGATTATGGAGATTTGGGGATTTCTTCACCTCCTGTTGTTGGTTCTTAGGTGTAGAAAATGTTCTAAATAGGTTTATTATAGTAGATATAGTGACTTCAAAGGTTTCCTCCTGACTGGAACCGCTCTTGGGATTAAATCTTTTCTTGCTGGAGAGCCTTTTTGTCCTGTTCATGACTAAACATGCCAAACAAATCTATTCTGTCGCTTAAATTCAAAATTACCTCCTAATTTGCACTGCAATGACGTCTCCGTAATTCAGAACAGCCTTGATTAGTGAGAGCAGCTCCTTTTTAGGGAGCTCAGGGTCAAATTCATTTTGTCGCAACACAGCGGTGGGAATTTGCCATAAACGGCAAGTTTGGCGTTGTTGACAAAAGTCAACAGATTTAAAAGCTCGAGCTGCTCCTCTTTTGTTTCAGGGACAGTTCAAGTTCATCTGTAGAACTGATTGCTTTTGCAAATGAATTTGACCTCGATTTTCATCTGTGTCTCTGTATGACTAGAAAGTATGTGCTGCAGGACTGCACATGTAAATGAGCCCAGCGATCCAATCTGCCATTACTGTCTCTTGTTAAAGTGGGCGTGGACCAGCCATTGAGGCTGGACTGATGGTCAAATAAAAAAGGAGTGGACAGTATTAACTTCGTTTCTTCTGAAGGACACGAGATAATGGCCAATCTGAGATGATGTCACTGTAGAAACACTTGACATCAACCAGCGTAAAAATCAGATATACTAAAACACTTAACAAGCTTTTTGTTTGGCTTTTTAAATGCCCATCTTGTTCACATTTTTGGGTACTTCATCCCGTCGTGGTTCTGTAAATACTTATTTATTTTCTTTAGTGGATCAATTTGCTCTCAAACATTTATAAGAAGGCTCATAAAAATGTTCATATGTTGTGTATCTTCCCATCAAGCTGCTGTCAAATAAGTGGAACTAATGCCATGAAACTTTTTATTATTATTATTTATTTTATTTTCTGAGAGCTGCATAGTTCATCAACTGATCCTTGTTTGAAATGGGACACATCGTGCAAATTAAATACATTTTGAATCTTTAGGAGTGCAGAAAAGTTCAATTTAGTCTCTTCTGGTAAATTTGTAGATTTCTTTATATTCTGTTTGGATCATATTTCTCAATGCTCTTAGTTTTTACATTGTTAGAACAATTCATAACTCAATGCCACAGCATAAATAATCTCTTCAAACTGGAAATATTTAGGTAAAAAGGACTGGAACTGGTTGCTTTGTACACGTAACACCCAAAACATAAACAATAAGCATAATTAATCATTTTTGGATACCATAAACATAAATAGTCTGTTATTAAACTACAAACCTTAACCTTTAAAGATTAAATGCAATTAAGAACTAAAAAAAGTCAACCTGATAAAATACACATACTTTTTTTACATAAATATAATTTACAAAATAAATGTTATGATGCTGGAACCAAACTTAAAACTTTGTGGATTTTACTCTGAGTCGTCGTTTTTTTGTAAAACTGTTGAAGAAAGAATCAAAGGAAGTATTTTTAAAAAAATACATAAATTAAGAATAAAACCCTGCTATAAATCTGATGTGATTAAAAAAAACCTTACTAAATATTTTATTTGAATTATTTTATCACAGTACCAGATTTATTATTTTATTGCTTTTATAAATTATTCTTCATTAAAAAATATGGCTGCTGACTTAAAGTGGTGAATATTTATACAGTCACTTGTGTTATATTTTTTGTTTAACTGTAATTATTTTGTAGAAATCATCTTAATTTTTCATTATAGGGTTTCTTTTATTTATTATTTCATAAAATCTCAAATTTATTGATGATGATTCATTTAAAGAAGTTTAAACAACCAAAGAAGTGAGTACTTTTTATAGTGCTATATTTGGTTAAATAAACTTCATTTTGTAAGCAAGGCAGACAAGCTTGGAAGCAGAAATTGAATAATAAACTAGAAGAAAAGACAACCCTCCATTTATGATGATAATGGAAGTCATGATTTTCCTTTGGCTTAGCGCTTTGACATAGTGCCTGATTTTAAATCGCTCTTATCAGAGAATTTGTTGACCTAAAATTAGAAGGAAAATCTGATCCAGCAGCGTGTTTTCCACTCCTGGAAACTCCTCCAGGAACGGATGTAAAGGCAGAGGAGCGAAGTGGACAAAGTAAGTTTGATAAAGAAAGGAAACCTTCAGGATCTTCATCTCTCCGCATCAGGAGCCCAGCAGGGAGCAATTAGTCATGCCTTTGAAGATCCACTCTCCACCGCAGCACCCAGGTCTCCAACAATTTACTCTGCTCTCGCTCCGTGAGCCATTACTCTGCCGTGAAGTCGTAGCACGGTGACTCCACCTCTATTAATCAGCCTGGGAGCTGATCTGCGAGCTGCTCTCCTCTTTCAGAGGAGCCGGCGCGCAACGCGCAGCAGCAGAACGCCGGCGCAGTGAGTTCAGCTGCAAAATGAGCCCTGTCAGCTGTTGCCGTTGGTTACTTAGTTTGGTTTCAGACCAGGGGAGCCCTGGATTAATTTTTTCCCTGAGAACGTATCTTGGCTTTAAGGGATCATTGATGTGTCCAAATGTTTTAAACCTTCAGCAGAAAAGTATCAGATTACTGCCTAATGTTGCAGTGAGGTGAAATGAAACAGCAACAGTTTTTGAAAAGTTTCCACTTCTTCGTTACTGTCTAAAAGAGTAAAACTAAAATTGTTCTTTCTACTAGTCCAGCAAATAGTTGGTTCAGATAATTGGTGTAAAACATGTGGGTCAGTGGGAGAAAAACAGAAGAAATCTACAGATTTTTAATTAAATAATTTGGTTTTCTGTTTGCATCAGACGACAAAATCCACAGACTATCTCATCTTGGACCAAATCACTGATTTTTACATTTTTTTATTGCAGAAACGAGTAGTGCTATGATCCATTCTTACTATTTCTACTACAAGTAGCATCAGACGAATGTTTCTGGAAGTGACTGTTTAGAAATACGTTCAGGTTTACATTTAAATACATATCCCCCAAACTTCACATGTTTTATAATAGTAAAATCTCAAAACATTTATATATATATATTATACATATACAGTTCAATATACGTATTGAACTGTTGAGATGCTAGACCCCAATTCTTTTTTTAGGTAGAAATATAAGTTGTATATTCTGATTGGTTTGATGTTGAGTTTGTATGCCTGCTGATTTCTTTTTTTTGTTGATGTTTACATCATCCTCATCCTCGTCTAAATGACCGTCATTCCACATATGCAGCTTGCAGTCTTCTGGTGTAACATCAGAGTTTTGCTTGTTCTTTTTTGACCTTTCTGTTTTTACACAAAAAGTGTCCAAACTTCTGTTCACAAATATTTTATAAAATTTTCTCTTCCCATATGCCGCAGCCGACATCCAGATGGTGTCGTCTGTTTTCTTGACGTTGAAAGCTCGTCAAACTATGCAGGTCTGGTTAAAGTAAACAAGCAGCATTTATGGCTCTGCTCAGAAGTTTACATACACCGAGAATGGAAATTAGCAGAGAAATCATGTGGTAAATATCTATCAACAGGCATTTTTTTCCATTAAATTGTTCATTTTTTATGCGAAGTAGTCAGTTGTTTTTTTTACTACCCTTCTTTATCTTTTTGCGTTTGAACAGTTTAGATGTGCACTTTGGGTCATTGTCCTGTTGGGTCACCAAGTTGAGATGTAGAGTGAGCTGTTTGTTTCAAAAGTAAACTTTAAGTGGATTTACTTTAAATGTTTTCAATGATTTTTGAAGTCAGATCTAATCCTTGCATCCCTGACCAGTGTACAGACAGTTTAAAAGTTACTGACGGGTGGATTCCCCTCGGGCTGCTCTCCGTTCCTCCTTGGATCTGTCTCGTCATCATCGTTGTCCTTTTTCCTGATGCCTGTTCTGCTCCAGTCTGTGCTGAATCCTGTAATTATGTGCGTGAACCCCTCTCTGCCTCTCCGGAGGGGGCAGGACTGATAGCTCTCTCATGGCTTCCTGCTGGAGTAATTAAAGGTGAACGCTGCAGGAAACCCAAACATCAGATATTTAAATCTGATGTGATTTAAATATCACATCAGATTCATTGTAATCTGGTTTATTTGGAGCCAAACTGACTCAGAAAAGTGGACTTTAATGTTTTGCCTTTTTAATAGTTGATCTTAATGTTGTTAAATGTACTAAGTTTAAAGTTATTCCAAAGTGCAACAGGTGGTTAATACAGATGAATTACTAACTATTACTAACAAATTCAAATTTTCTGTAATGGCATATATTAAAACAAAGTATTTTGTTTTCTCTTTATTTTCATAGTCAATCTACTTAGAAACAGACTTAAGAGAACTCAAATCTGCGTTTAGTTAATTTATTAAACCTGCACGTTTTTTAAAGAGCTTATTGCTGAGAATAAAGGGAATGTTTGTCTTTTAATAATGTGGAAAAACTCTTAATGTTTTGGATCTACAATGATTCAAACTTCACTTTCCAACAAAGAAATGTTTTATTTTTGTTTAATTGAATAAGCAGTTAAAAAAATTACATTTACGGTATTTGCATTTTGGCTTCTGTGACAAAAGGTTTGAACATAGTTGTTCTACATAATTAAGAATTAAACTTGGCAAAAAAGAAATGTCGTTACTTTATAATATACTGGACCTGTGTTTTGTGAAAAGTGTTACTTTGAAGCAGTTCTTCTGGTGGTTCTGATTAGGTTTTAAGTATGACTTGATAAATTCATGTTTTCATTTTTGAGCCTCATGGGAAAAGAGTTAAAACATGTCATTTTAACCAAGAACTGTAAAGGTGATCTGGTATAGAACTTATAATTAGGATCGATTGATTGATTAACTTTTAACAGTAACTCATAAGTTCATGCAGCAGAAACATTTCCTTTCCCTCCCCCGATATTATTCATTCTCATGCCAGAGTGGATAGATGTTAATATCAATTATGCTAATCAGAGTTGGATTTAGGTCTGTACTTTAACTAGACCATTTTAGCCGATTGATAGACTTTCTTATAAACCTTTGATAAAAGTCCACCATGACTTTTTAAGCTACAAACCAGATCGTTTTTGCCAGGTGTGCAAGTAATGGCTCATCAACAGATGTTTTTACCCAACCAGACAGGTGAGGATGTTCCTCACCTGTCTACTGTGCTTCTTGGTTTTCACAATGTTCGTTTTCCATAAGGAACCTCTGAGGCTTTCACAGAACAACTGGATTGAGTCTGAAATTAAAATAGACACAGCTAGACTCTTCACTGATTCTATCTTCTGAATGCAATTAGTTTCTGAATTTAATTTGCCATGACCTCCTGGTGACAGAGTTGCACCAGAAATGCATCACAGTTCCTCAGCACAGCTATGAGATGTTTATTGTATCGGTTGTAGTCAGGGTTTCTCCCAGAAAACTTGATAAGCCCGGTGGTCGGGGCGTCAAGGCGGTCCACCAGCGGTCCACTGTGTTTTTGTATTAAAAGATGTTGACAGAAAATGTAAAAGTATTACTGTTTAATTATGTCACGGGAAAAAATCTCCAGTGAAATGCTATTTAAACCCACAACTAGTCTAAAAACAACAATTTCCCCCAAGGGCTTCAGTGGCCCCATAAACATTAATATTTTAAAACAGACCACATATACATACAGTAAATGTAACATTTGTTTATTGAGATTATCAATGCTGTTAAATTTTATTCAGTTGTTTAGGCATACATAAGTTAAATGATTTTAAATTTTTAATTTAAAATTTAAATACAAGATTTTAAGGAGCTGGCAAGTTTACTTTGTAAAACTTCAAAGAACAATATTCATAGTTGGATTGTTTTGTTATCATAGCAACAATCTAATGCTGTGAGTTTAATCTTTGAATTTACAAACACAAATGAGTAAACTGTGATTATAACTTATTGCTTTTTAGGCTGGCCAATTAAACTACTCCCTTCTCCCATATTTCACTAAATCTAACACAGAAGCTGTTAAAGGTGCTGATATTTTTAGGAACAAAAGGGGCCCCTAAGTCAAATTCTGCTCCAGGCCTCATACAGCCTTGGACCGGCCCTGCATGATGAGGTAATCTGCTGCACTACGCAGAGATGAGGAACAAACAGGAGATTTATTTCACTGCTGCTAATGTAGCTTTAGTAGCTCTTCCATTTTGTGTCTGAGTTTTTAATAAGAGTCACAGAGACTATTCTGGTTGGTCGAGTTTATGGGACGAGTTTCTCAGATTTCTGTTTTGCCCCGCGCATTAACTCCAAGTAGGCAACGCATTTGAAATGGTTTGATGCATCGTGTAACCGGAAAAATAAAACTAAAAATAATAATAAAATAGTATAAAATCAGCATGATGCATGACTCTGAGGAGAGCGCGAAAGCTCCTCAACGGGCTGAACCTGCATGATGAGGTCAGCGCTGCTCGTTATCCACAAACGTTCCGGCCAACCGGGAACACAGACATAAAATTTACAGGGAAGACGGACACAGAGCCACACGCTGGGCAGCGTGTTGAGATGTAAATGCCGCATATAATTGTTCATTCACAAAGATAAATCATTCTCACCACTTCACAACGCAACCTCTGAATTCGCTACAAGTTATTCTTGCGGTTCACATAGAGTTGCGCAACCAGAGCTAACGCGGCGGGTTTTAAAGTCTTACCTAGAGTTCTCTAAAGGATCATAATTCCTCACAGTAAGTTGGATCATAATTCCGCACAGTAAGTTGATGTAAATATCCATACAGGTCAGCCTGTGTCCAGTTTGAGTGAAAGGAGGTTCGCGCGATCTGCTGAGGTAAAGCAGCTGCAGCGCGCGAGGCAAAGCGCAAAAGCGCCAGCTGCGTGATTGGTCCGCGCTGTCGGGTTTAAATGCATAAGCTATAAACCTATCTATTATAAACCTATCCTTTAGGATAAATCTGCTCTGCTAGTGAAATGCTCAGAGCAAAAGAGACGCTTGCAGGCCGGCTTTAAGAAAAAAACAAAACAAAAAGTTGTTTTTTTCCCCTAGAAACGTAAACAAGCAACGCTTAGCCTGGCGGCGGGGCTAGTAAAGCATGGTGGGTTATATGCATGGTTATAATACACTGGGGGAAACCCTGGTTGTAATAATAAAATACAATATGTTAACTCTGGAACATTTCCATTTTCTACAGGAATCAGCTTTTAAGTACCACTCAGTAATTCGATTAAAAACATTTCTGCAGTTTTTAAAGTGAAATAAAAATATTATTTAAATGTACATTTAGGAAATCAGCGAAAAAAATTATTTTGCAGAGGCAGTTTAACTTGTACCCATAATAAAAATATTTCGGTTACTTTCTAACCCCTTAAAGCCTAAATTAACCATTTTTAGATGGACAAGCTATTTTTATATACTGAATTTGTATTTGTCAGAGCAGATTTGTGATTGATCATGGAGCAAAGAGTTCGTCTGTAAGAGCAAATTAAACAGGAACTCTTTAATTTATCTGGTTGCCAGGCAGAAACAGTTGCAGGGTTCTCTAAAGATTCATCCGGCTTCCCAAAAACCAAAACAACAGCTGGTGTTTGTGTTATTTTGGATATGTTGAGGCATAAATAAAGCTGTTTTGGTTTTATTTTGCCAGATAATTCTGTTATGAGGATCAAATGGTCAGTACCAGTGATTCTAAGTTTTTTTTATTTGTTTTTGTTTTACAGGGAAGCAACGTGGTGGAGGACCAAGACCTGCTGGAAATAGGAATCCTGAACTCTGCCCACAGACAGCGCCTCCTGCAGGCCATCCGGCTGCTGCCCAGGGTCAGTTCAACTCAGATTTAACACAAAATGTGTCACGAAAGCGACACGATCCATCCTGGAAGTATTAACTCACAGGAGGTGCTGCTAATATTTCACTACCTGATATTAAACCACATGTTCAGATCAGTGGAATGAGAGATGGTGGACATGGCGTTATGCATAATCTTTGCATTAAAACTGAAATTTCTGAAAAAAATAATGTACCTGGATTTTTCTTTTGCTGCATCAACAACCTACGTAAATTTACGTTAATCCAAAAAATGTGGATTTTACTGCTTTTTCTTTTTTGGGCTTTTGAAAACTTTTAGATAAAAATATGAGGTTCTGAAACTGGTTCTCTTTCTTTCACGTTTTAATAAACAAAATAAAGAAATCAGACTGCAATATTTGTTTCTGTTAGGCAATGGTTCTTCACTGGTCTGTTTACTGGACCCACAGTCATTGCAGCTTAATGATGAGCTGCACCTCAATATCTTGAGATGATAATATTACACACACATATCATATTAGAAGTATTTAATGGTTGGATTTGTGTTTTTGTTCTAAAATAAATTGCAATTGCAAAATGAATCCAGGCGGTAAGAAGTTAATGAGGGTAAAACATCGCCAGCAGGTGGCGACACTAGAATGGAAATATTCCCTTTACACACAAGCTGCTTATTAATTCAGACCCAAAAACTTTAGAAATTTCAGCCTTTTTATGATTGTTTCAAAAGTTTTATTTGCAATCGTGAGATAAAGAAATCCAACCACTGAGCATGAATTAAAAAAAGACTCACAAAATGTAGCTTTAGCTAAATAGCCGCTCACTATTCAGGCATAACAACGACCAGTTCCAGCAGACTTAGATTGTCTTTTTAAGCAAAATCTAATAAACCGAGTCTGGAATTGAATGAAATATTGCTGTCAGCCAAAAATAATGTCGTTACTGCAATAAATGAGCACAATCACATGCAAAGAAGGAAAAAGGAGTTGAAGGAGTCTGAAGCGAGAGACAAACTTAGATCTCCAGTCAGCATTTTCTCTCCTCTCACTCACACTAAACTTTTCCAAACAGCAACGAGGATAAAACCTTTTAACTCGGAGACATGCAGTCGCACACATCTTGAACGCGAGGTGGAGGTTGTGGGAAGCTTGTTTGAAGCAAAACAAACTCTGGGGGCTGTTTGGGCTGTCAAAATAAAGGTGAATGAATTATTAATTATCCGTTGCACTCCGAGTTTTCCCCTCTGCGCAGAAAACCCCCTGCTGTTACTGTCACATTCAGACCCGAATCAAGAGTGAAGCTTGTTTACTTGGTTTTACTATAAAAATATAGACGCACTCACAGAGACTTCTTCTGCCTGTTTGGACATTTGTAGAAAAGTATTAATTTTTAAAATATATTCTGCACAGAATAAATATGGAAATATTAGGGTTTCGTATTTTTCCATCCATCCATCCATCCATCCATTCTCTTCCGCTTATCCGGAGTCGGGTCGCGGGGGCAGCAGCTTCAGAAGGGAGGCCCAGACTTCCCTC
>CAEGAF010086568.1:0-34022 GCA_903067075.1 Micropoecilia bifurca | reverse complement strand
GACAATCAAAACAAACTTAAATATATATATATATATATATATATATATATATATATATATATATATATATAAACATTTTAATCGGCTTCGCTCTGACCTTGAGGTAGCCCAGCCTGATTAATTATTGCTTTTTGAAGATCATTCTCACTTAGCATAGTTTCCAATTAAAAAGGAACATCCCTGAATCATGTTTGGCACTAAATCTACCTTATTATTTTTTCCCTCTCCAACCAGGCTTTAGTTGACACTTGAGAACAGCGTCTTAGAAAAAGTACAACCTATGAGCAATAACTCTTTATGCTGCTCTTATTCTGCTGTGATTGGCATGCATTAAACGGAGGGACTCTGAGTGCTTTTCTTGCAACAGTTGGGCTTTCCTGCTCTCCCTTATCCGTGTATGCCTGGAATTTTTGGCATGCCTGCACAGGAAGGAAACGTTGGGTTTTTGGGGTGGTGTTAGTGGGGGATCTTATTAAACAAATTCTCCAAAGCATTGAGACCAACTGGTATGGAGAGCGCTGATAACAGCTGGCCATTTTGGAGTGTCACCTCGCTTGGCAGCTGCACCGGCAGAGGGAGAGCGAGAAAGTGTTTTAATGGCTTTGGCCTGCAGATTTGAGTCCTGTTATTTTGGCAACTTTTTAATTATCTCCAAATGAATGGATTGATAGGAACAGTCATAATGAGGGAGAGATGGGGACTGTTCGGAGGTGGCAGTGTTTTCTATTATTTTGTGTGTGTGTGTGTGTGTGTGTGTGTCTCTCTCTCTCTCCCTCTCTCTCTCTATGTTTTAGTGAAATTTTACTAAAAAAATAAAAAATTGCCATTGTGCTCAACCTAACATAATAATGAATGGAGTAAACACTATATCACATACAAAAAGCCCTTTCTTCCTGTAATATAGATGTTTCTTAAATCCACATATATTTAGAGAGGCTTCCCTTAGCCACTAATTTTCTGTGATTATCATCCTATGTTCAAATTTACAAATTTTACCTAATATTTAAACTAATTTATTTTTGGGGAGAAATAATGATGCTGCTTTTAAATGAGCTAACAATTGTTTTGATTGCTGGTGTGAGGAAAATAATCACTGTTCAATTATTTCTATTTTGATAGGCATTCCCATTAAAGCATATGTCAATACTTTAAATATATATTTTTGAAAAATCCATATTCAAATATTCTGGCATTTAACAAATGCAACTAAATGTGCTAATCCTATTTAAACTAAAACAAGAAAAGTTTAGTTTGGTTTAGTTTCACACAGTGGAAAAATGTTTTTTTTAGTGCATATAAATATCTTGCTTCGACTTGATTGAGAGTTTTTCTTCTTTTGCATCTTACTTGAAATGTCTCCTAATGGATAATTTCCTTTGTCGTTTTTCGAAAATGTGTTGGCACAGCCAAAGTACTCACTGATGCTCTCGCTTTATAATCTTCGTTTTAAAATATGAAATAAAAAAAAAAACATGTTTTGTTACTTTGTGATTCCCCTAAAATATATTTAGTATTATCATTGCTTCTTTGGAAGCTCTTTGTGATGAATCCCTTCATCAAAGTAGTTAAAAAAAACACTTATCTGCATTCAAAATGTCACAATTGCTGCTAAAGCTAATGAGCCAGTTTTCTGCCAGCTCGAGTGTCAGAGTGGAAAACCTCTCTAACTTGAGTCAAGTGTCTCATGAGACCTAAAATGAAAAGGCCATTGTAGTATCTCTTTACAGCTGATAGGTCCATCCATACAACTGAATTTCACTTATATTCTGAAAAAGAAAGAAAAAAGGTCCACATTCACAGCAGTTGTATTTTCTTTACAAAGAGAATAAAATATGTTGGCTGTCTGATGGTAACTAGACTGTACTTTTCCGGTGATTATACCCCAAATGCAGTCATTCACCCATTTGCTTACAGAAAACAAAAATATATACGCTCTGTGTTTGCGCTTTTGGATATTTTCAAGCATTTAAATGTAATCATCATTTTCAGTTTCTGCAGGATTGCTCTTAGTCAAAATATTCCTCGTTACTCTTTGCAAACAAGCTCGAGCTCAGCCAGACTTGGCCCATCTGTGAAAATCAATGTACAAGTCTTGCCGCGTGTCCTTAGTTGGAGTTTGGGTCGTCCCAAAGTAGATGTTCATGTTTGCAGGTACTCTTTCCACCTTCATGACGGCCTGGGAAGTTCTTGATGAGATGTTTTGGGTTTTTCACAACTTTCTCACTGACCTTCTGAGCCCAAAGCTGTATTTATTTACAGACGTTGCACACACTCCACTAGCTTCTGAAGGCAACTGGTTGGGATGGATTTAACTTAGAGGCAGCAGGGTGAAGTAGGTTGAACACACGCTGTAAAAATGTCTTGTCGTTTTGACAAGCTATGGGTCTAATAAAACCAGATTAAATTATTGCTTTTATGCCATTTCTTATTCCAATCGCAGTTTTTCCAACCACCAATGTACACCTTGAAACGATGAGTGTTCACCACTTTTGTCTAAATTTTATTATTATTTCTTTAGCTTACTTTTCACTCATTTTCTTGGTTGTTCTGTGTTCAAAGCAGACAAATAATTTGATCCTTGTGACGCACCAATGTGTTTCTTAAAACTAGAATGTCTTCCAATGTAATGTTCTAAGAAATATAGATATTTTTGAACGCTTAAAGATATGCATCTGTGTGTGTGTGAAACAAAACAAAGCCAGCCTCCAAACTGTTTTCTAACTTTTTAATGCAGAGTTAACTTCCTTTGACCAGAGGTCGTCCTCATTCAGATATTAAGGGTCATGCAATAGGTATTGTAAAAGAAAAAAATTATTTTAAATTGTCAGAAATATTTTTTTTAAAAAACAACCAAGGTTAAAGTATTCAGACTAGGGCATATTTTCACAGCACTTTATCTCTGCAGGAGTAAAGGTTTCATGAATCAATGTTAGGTATTCAATTGGTCCAGTGTTATGTGGGAAATAAAAAAAAGTTGAATATTGAACAATGCTCTCTGCAGGGGAATATTTCAACTTTATTCAGGTTGTTTGGATTAAGAGTAAAGTTGCAGTTGCACTGCAGCAAACTTATGAAAAAAAACTTGACAGTTAAAAAGACTCTAACTTGGTTGCAGATATTATATGAACAGCTTTGTATTAGACTTTTAGTCTCTAGCCATCTTGTTTTATATGAAGTGATAGAATTGGAAATATTCACAGGGTTAAAGTGGCAAATGGGTCCAAGTAAACAATTCATTGTTTCACACCATTGAATCAAGTGGTGACGGCTACGTTTTGAAAATATTTTTACTGAGGAATCGGAATTATATAGCTGAGATTTAACATTAACATTTTTTTAAGAACTGCCTCTTGAGTGAGTCTGAGATTGTGAGCCATTTTGCTCACACACCTTTTCAGGTCTGCCCTCCTTTGCCTTTTCTATGGGACTAAGAAGAAGGTGGCTTTGAAACAGCCAATCTAAAATGGAGTACTTTTTTTTTTGGTCCTCAAACCACTTAGTAGCTATTTGGCTGTTTGCTCTTTGCTGTATGGGTCATTGTCCATTTGGAAAAACCTGTTTGTGTGCAAGCTTTAGCTTAAATAATGTCCACTTAATGTTGTTTCCTCAAGATGTCATCTATTTGATCAAGTTTTACCTTCCTTTCTAAAGGAAAATATTCACATGATGTCCTTGCTTATTAGTTATTGATTAGGAACTTCTACTAATGACGATTAAACAATTACCTTGTAGTTTCATCAGTCAGTGCAACATGTGTTCATAATCTAAGGTCTTGTTTCTTCCCCTTGAAGTTGAGGCTTCTCCCTCTCAGGGATATTTAGACCCATAACCAATACAGCTCGCCCCCCCCTCACTGTGGATAATAATACAGTTTTATATATATATTTTTTTTTTTTGGCCTTCAAAGAATATTTATCTTTTCAAAATATATTCTTGAACAGTGTGACGGTTTGATGTCCAAATGCTGCTTCTATTTGAAATTGTATCCAAAAACTAACTATATGGGGCTAAAAATAATGTTTCTCACATCTTAGCTTATGTCTTATGTGTCCTATAATGCAACATGTGGAAGCAGTATATTCAAAGTGTTGCCTTAAAATACCCCTGTAGATACAGTAGTTGTGCCTCCCCTAAACTCAGATGTTGTGAATCAACAAAGGGTACAATAATTTTAGTATTTGCAATTTTCTGATTTCGAAGAAGGTAACAAAAGATCATCTGAAAATTTTCCCTCTCCTTGTTTTGCTTTAATACCAAAAAAATGGCTTCTTTGTTCATTAAAGATTATTACAATGTGTATCTGGATGAAAAGGTTACATTTCGTTTTATTTGCTTTTTTAAGCTTGCGAGTCATCAGATAATCAGAATGAGGTTTATTTTATTATCCAAACAACGATCCACCTTCAGTCAGATTTCCCTACAAGTCGGTTTCTGCGCGGAACCCACTTCAATCCTCCAGTATCCGTCACACTCGCACTATTCATCTCCCGCCTGAAGCTTCGGCTCGGGACATTTGGGTATCGTGTGTTGAGGCTACAAAGGCCTAAACTACAAAGTGAAGAAGAGAGTTAAAAAGTCCAGAGATAAACTCCTGCACCTTTTCATCACATTTATTCCAACCACATGTACACCCCGGGGAGGGAAACAGACAAAATTACAAATCTTTTCTTTTCTCCCGCTCTGACAGAGTAATCTGCTTTAAACTCTTTAATCATTAAAACAACAGAGCAATAGACTTCCTTCAGTTACCGCCCTCAGATTAGTCCAATCATCGGAGTTTCTAATGTGCCACAGAGGACAAAAAAACCATTTCATAGTTAAATCAAAAAGGCAATTTTACCGTCAGATTGCTTCAACTTTACAATCACATTGCTTGGGGTTGTTAAAGAAGCTTTTATATGAACTTCTCTGAGAGTTAATGGTTTGTTTTCCCCAGAGCTTTTCTCTGCTTAGTAATGCTTAGTTTGATGTTGTGTGCACCTATGATGAGGTATCAAAAGATGGAGTTTTATTCCAGGGATTATTACAATGTTGTTGTCCCAACAACGTGAATCGTAGTTGAAAATTTTGACACATATATGAAAGATTCAATGATATGCCTCAAACTAGAAGCTGACTGAAGCCTAGACATGAAAGAAAAGGCCCACAGTTAGGTTTTCAGCAGGATTAATCTAATAACCTTATATGTTACTACTGTACAGATACTAATGTCAACTTTCAGAGGGTGGAGATTAAATAATTACCTGATTCTGGCCTTTCTAAATTACAATGCGAATTGGTTGAAGGAGAATTTACAGATACAAAAATTGTACTTCACAGAAGCAGAGTTAGCTTGAATTTCAGTAGGGCCTTTTATTTTCTAAAGTTGCACTGTTTTTTGTTTTTTTTTTTTGTTTTTTGTTTTGGTTATTCCACATAAGTGAAGCACTGAAAACTCCTCCAGATTTAATTTCAAATTAATATTCCATATTTTTTCCCATCTTTTCTTTCTAATTATGGAATATGAGTACTAAATTACTACCCTTTACTGCTTTGGTTGTGACCAGCTTTTTTAATGATTATGAATTTCAGTACTAAAAATGACATTTTTCTTGTTGGGGCCCTTCCACCACCTTTTTTTTCTTGCTTGTTTGTTTCTCCAAATCAAAAAAGCAGATTCTTTACAGCATAGTTTGTGAGCGTTGATACTTTTGTCCCAGTTATAGTCATTTAAACGCAGCAGGTTTTGTACTGTCACATTGTAAACAGACCTGTTTTAAAACCACCGTTTCACTTTCACGTCAATTCAAAGTCGTCTACAGTTCAAAAAGTAATGAAATTGCCCTTTTTGAGCTTATGTGCATTGCATCAGTGAGTCAAAACAGCAAAAATGATGAGTAAAATTGTGGCATGGATTATGATTTAAATATAAATTCACTGCAGAATCCATTATTTATAAATAGGTTCTAGATTGAAAGCTTTGCAGCCTTTAAAATATGATCTATGGGGGTAAAAAAAAAGGCTAAAATAATTTCCAAACATTTTTGTATATTATTTTTCTCATACTCATTCAGCTCTGAAACGTAAGTGGGGTCAGTTTGAAATGGCAAAAATCCTTTGGGTACCATCTTAGTCAGTTTTCACGTGCATCAGGTTCAAAGGAAAATCTTCTTCGTAAAGTTAGATGGGCTTCAGAGTCCAAATTAAAATCCCTCACGTTATAAAAGAAAATTACGCAGTTGGATTTTTTCTTTCTTCTACCCAACATTTCTCCACTTTCCTTTCTAAAATACCTGCGCATCATTTCCACACAGCTCACTAAAAAGTTTCACTAAACGGCAACTTGTTCAGTCACACGCTATTAGCAATGGTGCATAATAAAGCAGTTTCAGGAAGCGAGGAGTGAAATAGAACCGTCTTCCGTTATGTTATTTTCCTCTCGGTGTGCCAAGACACATATGACAAGCGAACGCACGGGTGAGCAAAGCAAGCAAGACACGCAACGGGGTGAAAAAGGGTTCCTGGAAGAGAGCTAATGCATAAATGTTCATTCAATTACAGTTGGTGTGACTGATAGTTTGGTAATTCTGCATGAAATAGTTCTGAATAGTTCTAAAAATACAAACATGCGTAGTGGTTTTTGTGTAACACTCGACATTTGTGTTTCTGGGTGGCATTGCTGCGCGCAAACATGGCGAGTGTGGAAATACTGAGCAGCGAAAATTATGCTATCGTACAAAAAGAAAAGTGATGCAAATACAGACGACTTTAACTTTGCCCTTTGAAAACCCCTGTTGCATGAATATTGCAAGTTAGAGAAACTAGATTCACTGCACATACCAGCCAACGCTACAAAATTCATGCAAAGGCTGCACAAACGTCGACTCATTAATAATAAAACTCAATCTGACGCAACACCACGCAGGGTCTCCGATTGCACCAGGAAGGTTCACTCACCCTGGGATGCGGATTTTTTTGGAGCGGCTAACAGAATAAGGGAGTTGTCTCAACTTCCTGAGCAAATCGGCTAATAATGATTTGACCACTGGGACATTCAGTGACCTTGAATAGCGCAGCTAACCTTGATACTTTTTTTTCTTCCTCTTCTTGGAACCAGCTGGCTCAACCATTAAAACCGTCACATCATGCTCTGGTGAATCATCGTCACAAATATGAAGGGAATGGAATTGAACAAATATCCATTGAAATTTCAAAAAGGCTTTTTTTTTTTTTTACTCTTCAGCCTGTCACTAAGGAACCAACTGATCGGTAACGGTTGGAAAATTTAAAACAAGACGGCAAAACCCTAGTAGATTTAACTTCGAAAATGTGAAAATTCAACTTAACACCTTATTCATTCTTCGTGTTATAGACTATTGTGAGGTCCCTAAGCATTAGGCTACTAACCTGGTAAACCCTGGCTTAAGTGTGACATACCTGCCAACAAACATGAAAACATGAGAAACAACAACATGAGGCAGCTTTGAAAATATTAACGTGAATTTAGGAAGGGATCCTGATCCTGTGGCTGCATACAGGCTAAAATCTCAGTTTACCCAAGTAGATTTTGCCTCCATTCAGTTTGGAGATTTTAGAAAAAAAGAACATCTATGACATGCTTAGCTTAACAATAGAGTTTTTTTCCTACAACTTTACCTTTGTAAGCTCACTAAACTCTCGAGTCGACATGCCAGAGCACACACAAGTTTAGAGTGAAAACATGAGACGACGCATCTTTTGTTTTGTTTTTTGGAGGGATAAAGTTTTTGAGCAGAGCAGTCATACATGATTCATTGCTCTGCTTAGAGAGCAACTTACTGTTGTGTGAAATTTGACATTAAGCATCTTTTGTGTTATTCCTGTTTTTAGTCTGCAAACCCAAGGGCAAAGAGTGAGCAATGTGTAATTTTGCGCGGCGAAGAAACGCCGGTGTTTGGGCTTATTTAAATAAGCGACAGTCTGATTTGCGGAATACAAATCAGCCACTGGTTGTGACACACAGAGCTGAGCCTAAAGGTAAGTTTTTGTCTCGCTCCTTTCCTCGCCTGTGTGAACATTAATCTTTTGTGTGTGTGTGGTGTGTGTGTGTGTGTGTGTGTGTGTGTGTGTGTGTGTGTGTGTGTGTGTGTGTGTGTGTGTATGCGTCTTTGTACTACAGAGATTTATTCATAGACACATATTATCACCTGTGCACTGAGAGCGATTTAAATAAATAGACAGAATCTTTTTATTTACCTTTTTCTGCTATGTGTGTGTGAGTGACCTTTGACCTACAAATTACATTCCTATTTAGCTAACATTTACAGTGCATGATTGTTTATGTGCCTTTTTTTGAAACCTTGGAAACATTCGTGGCCTATGTGTGAAATTCTGAGTGTGGTAACTGTGAGCTACGTTACCCTGTCCTTTCTTGTTGTATGACGGTACTAAAATACAAAATGTAAACAAAAAACATCAAATTAAATTTTTCTTTGTTTTGTTCAGACGTTTTAAACTAGGGGTGCACTGACTGCAGTTTTCTGGCCAATCATCGATTACCAATCTTTTAAAAAACCTAACCTGTCGATTCCGATTTTGGCCAACACAGATTTCTTTGTCTGAAATGTCGCCCAAAGAAAGTTGTTGAGTTGGCAACACTGGAGTCACTATTGTTAATTATGAATGTGCAGACATAACTTGGTGGGCTAGTCTTTCAGTGAAACCTTTCTCACCAGAGAGCAAAAGAGGACAGGTTGATTCTTAGACCTTTGCTAAGCTAGATGAGATCGGTGGATCATATGTAGAAATCGGCCGATCACCGATCTCCCAAAATGAAGGTAAATTGGTTGGCCAATAAATCAATGCACCCTTAATTTTAAATTAGATTATAGTACAGCTAGTTGTTTTTATGTTTAATATTTTTATTTTCAAGATGCTGCAATGTTTCTAGAACTTAAAATATCTTTGATGCAGAACTGGTGTTTATACTTTAAAGACTGAAGGACTGAGTTTTCACTCACAATTTAAGGACAGTTCTTGCCCCAATGGTACCAAAAACAATCCTCTAGATTGCGGGTATTCAACTCCAGTCCTTAGAGGGACAGAGTCCAGTGACTTTTAGATGTGTCCCTGGTCCAACACACAAGAATCAAATGTGTGATTCACATTCTCAGTATGCAGTCAAGTTCTCCAGAGTCCTGGAAGTGACCTGATTATTAGACTCTGGTGAGATGCATCTAAAAGTTACACCAGCGACAGAAGACAAAAACTGAAGGCGGACAGACAGAAAACTGAAATTCAAAACTAAAAATCAATTACAGTTATGGATTTTCAAACGTAATAGTTTACAATTTAATACTCCCCAAGACACTTCAGCTATATTTTCCAAAAATAAACTAACAATATTATTGCTGGGATAAAGAACTGATGTACTTTTTTATATACATTATTATTATTCTGTCCCATTAGTCTGTGTTATTTTTTGCACAGCCTTGCCCACAAAACTATTATGGCTTAGAGGTAGATTTAAAAATAATTACTGTCAGCATAATTTAGACCCTTAATTTATACCTGCACATATTTAAATGCAGAGGCAGACAGTGCTGAATTTTTGCTCTCTGCGCTAAAGAGTTGCATGTCATCATCTTCTGGATTTCACATTGCTTAGCCTGCTGAAAAGTGCACTGTGTGCCACAGCCATAATCTCAAATCACAATGTCCTCAGCATCTCTTGCCCTCTCCTCTCGCTATTAATACAATTTAATTCAGTGTCTTTTGCATTTCATATCCAATCGCCATGGCGACGTATTTAAAAACAGCATACAGAAGCTAGTTATTGCTACGTTGCAACTATGTTTAAAAGATTTCTTCTTTTTTTTCATACAGATAAAAAGTTGACTATCAGAGTTGACTATAAATGTGTACTTTTTTCTTTTTAGCTGACAGAAGATCTATGAACGGATGTCCTTTCTGCAAGCAGTCATCTCCTAGAATTAGATGTTTTTGTTCGTTTTACAAACGACTCTGATTCTGGTTGACTAAAATTGGTGAAGAAGTAAAGGGGGTCTTAAGAAGTAAACTTTGTTTATTTATTTAGTTACTTTTTAATTGTGCAATTTGGTCATGCAACATTTTGGGGGAAATTTTGAAACTTTATCTGTCTTGCAAAAGAGAAAGCTTCAAGCCCAGTTCTGACCAACAAAAGGACGGCAGTCCCCGCTGCCTGAGTCCAGCTAAGCTCTCTGTTTGTTCCCAGTTATTGCTCCAGGTGTAAGCCTCCACTGGACTCTCTTCTCATCAGGTTGGGCTTATGCAGGACCCTTCAGCTGCCTTTCTGAGACCAAAACCTCAGCCTGCCAAAACCTCGCAGCTCCAGCCAAAAAGTGGAAGCAGGACGGATACCTTCTCAAAACAAAACCTTTATCTGTGACTTTTCAGGAGTCTAAGCAAAGAGTTTCCTTTTTGCTACCCGTCAAAACAAGGGAAGTAAATGCAAATGTTGTTATTCCATTGATCGGCCATTGAACAACTTTCAGCAAAGGAGCTTTGTAGTAATTAAGGGTTTTTTTGTTAAATGTCTCAGTATAAAGATGTGATCCTTAAAATAACCTTCAATGCATGAGAAAGTGACATTTATTAGGAAGTATTAAAAAAATAGGCATGCCTTCCAAAAGTATCCATCCCTTAAAGTTTTTTTTTCAAATTTTGCTACAGACCCAAAAGCCTTAAGGTCCACAATCCTAGCAATCCAAAGAGCTGGTTTATAGCCTGCATCAAGTAAGTAACATTTGTATAAGACCTCAAACAAAAACACCATCAGCAAGATGAACAGCTTTAGGCACCTAATATATGTTTTTTTTTAATCTTTTTAGGATTTAAGACAAAGAGTTTCTTTTTGGGGAGGAATAAAAGCAATTTCTCATGAACATATGAGTATGTCTGAGACAAATTCCTAGAATAAAAAAACCTTTCCTGTACAGTCACTTCTCTCCTCTTTTGCATTTTGTGTTTGTAACACTTGAGTTTGGTGTATTGACTAAAGATAATGTATGATAAACTGCTGTAAATACAGCTGGTGTTTCTCATGGGAGTTCTTAGGAATTCTTTTTTTTTTCTTTTCTTTGTGTGTCTAGTAAGTGAAAGATTGTAAAAGAGCAAGTGACTCTCCTGCCTACATCAAGTTCCTGAGGAAAAAGGCAAGGATCAGCCACCTTTAACCCGACTCATGTACTCCTGAACTTTACAAACTCCTCGTAGATGGAGAAACGCATCCATCCATTTAGTGATGGAAGCACCAAGAGAGTAGTCTCTCTTTTTCTTTTTTCTTTTCCAAACTGCCCATCCATCTTGTGGAAGTCTTACTGATTGTACATCTGTTTTTTTGTGACAATAATAGGGCAACAGGGTTTCTTTATTTAGTTTCCTTTGTAGTTTGCTGAGGAAGCACAATCAAAGCACGAGTCAAAGGAGAAAAACAATTACAGCTGCCAGTGTGTAGGTGAACCTGAGAATGAAAAGCTCGTTGTCGGCTTTGTAAACCAGATGTGGCACAGGCAAAAGGCAGAGGAGGACAAAGAGGTGGAAACAGAGTTAGGACACCAAAGGGGGGTTACCTGCTTCCCACCAAAACCTTCCCAGGTAGCTCTACCAATTCCCCAGGCCAGACTGGAGAAATTAGTTGCATCATTTAGTCAGAGGAAGGCATTTGCTTGATCCCATAATTGGATCTCGCTTTTCCTGTGTGGAGATGGAGGGCAGGTGGCGCATGATTTGGTCGGACTCACTGAAGGAACGGCTGATTTCTGATCAGTGTCTTCTCGGTTCACGCTCCCAGCGGTGGGAAGAATAGGAAGTGATGTCTCTGAAGTAATCCTGCCCCTCCATTTATCCCCATCCACCATTTCTACACCCACACCCCTGTTTATTCACTGCCATCACCATAATACCAGTCATTTATGTGAAGGAGAGCTTGAAACCTGTAATTTTCCCAAGACGCCTGGTCTATCGGAGGAGTGAACAGAAACGGTTTTACCCAGAGAAGAATTTTGATGAAGCCAGCAACATAGGGATGGAATAAATCCACTGATTGTTTCAATCAAATGATAAAGTTACTGGAGCAACAGTGTCCTCTTTCCCTTGGTATAGAAAATATTTGAAACCTTACATGGAAGAGATCATTTGAAGTGATAGATCTCTTCAGAGTTCCCTTACTTGTAATAGAAAGATATCACAAAGACATGAATTTATAGAAAAAAAAGTCCTCATTCTGATGAAATGCTAACAGCTCGTCAGATCAAGCCTGCATTTAGGTCGATTGGAAACAAAACTGAAACTGTTCGAATCCATGGGAACCAATACTGTAAATCGCCAAGAGAAAGTTACATTTCCCCATGTTTTAAATGTAAACTTGCGCTTTTAAAATTACACAATCACAGTTGCTCATCTGCTTTTGCAAATGCAGATGATCCTTGATCAGCTGAAATCGGTAAATACTTGAGATCCCTCTTAAGATGCTCACATCTTTCAATATTCATAGTTCAAACATCAAATATACTATATAATAGTGCCTGACCGTCAATTTTCCAGACACATAGTGGCATCTTTTAGCACAATCAAGTAACTGTGTTACCATCGCCTGTATGTGAACGTAACTAAAAAGAAATTTTGACTTCCTAATATGATGCATTGAAATTGTCCTCCTTAAGAAGCTGCTTCTCCTTCCAACACTCCGCCTTCAACACGTCATCACAACGGTGCTTCTCCTTGTGTTGTTTACAGCCATTTGTGGCTCCAAAGGAAAACTTTGTAGAAGCAAGTTGAATGGCTACCACAGGAGGTTCAAGGATTCTTTAAACAGGCATGAAAGAATTAAAGCAACAGCAGATGTGTTTTTAATGAGGGAACAACATCAAAGCACGATATGAAGCTCAAAAGAGTCAATTTTACATAAACTTTGGGACTGCATGATGGAAAACTTTTACTGATTTTGAAATATTTAACATTTCAAAACCTCTGTGTCAATAACTGGCCAATGCCTATTCAGAGCTCTCTTTGCAGTGCGCTTTACTTATAGAGGTTTGTGTTGCGCTTTATGAATTGCAGAGGTTGTAATCGCTAAAAGCAAACATGTTTTGAGGATCAGTAAATTGAAATCTCCCTCTCTGGCACGTCTGTGAAGCAACGATTTAAATTCCTCAGGAAGTTCCTCGAGTTTCCATTCCAACATCATTACTCTGCTCAACTCTAGCACCTGTTATTTACTGAAATACTGACACAGCCCCAAAAAGAATAAAAGAAAATGAATTTTAACAGTGTTTGCTCAGCGAGTGTGGCATATCCTCGGGATGTGACACTTTATTGAAAATACGCGGCGAGAAAAGCTGCAAACTCAGGTGTCGGCTTGATCTTCCTCTTCATTTTTCACTCCACACAATCCCCATCTATGCCGTAGACGTTCTTCTGCTTGGTATACGCCTAATTTACATACATGTTGTTGCAGCACATTTCCAGGTCGGTTAAAAAAAAAAAGAAGAAAAAAGTCTTCTGCCCTCTTGGTGCCCTTTTGGATGTATAGATTTGCATGTGCTACATAAGTTGACAACCAAATCGAGCAGTGATGCGGAGGAGGTAGCACTAAGAGAGCCTGATTAATCACTCCGAGGGGAAACGAACATAAAAATCAAGTGTAAAAGACAAAATCTTTTTTTTTAATCAAACAAGAGAAGCATCACTGAAGTCAGCCTCCCCATAAGAGATTCATTATACATAAATTACGATTACAGTGGCATCTGTGTTCGACTCTACGTATGCATGCGTGAGCAAGCGTGTGTGAGATTTGCAGATGATTGACGCCGACGCCTCCACGACGGCGTGTTTTGTCCAACTGTGGGAGTTCGGCGGGAAAACGTTCGAGGGCTTTTGGCCGTGAAATTAAGCAGACTCATCAGTTTCAAGCACGTAGCACAAGGCGAGCAGCTGTGCTTGCGCACGAGTGTGTCCGCTTGTGTCATCCGATACGTCAGACACACACACACCGGAATCGCTCGCGGTACAGTGATCGAGACGAGGAATGAACACAATTAAACCGAGAGTGTCGAGTCTGGAAACGGTGACACCGGGGCACACGTCAAGACCGCTGATGTGTTGGGGAGAATTAGATGGGACTCTTCAAGATGTTCCAATTATTCCCTTTGACGACGCTCCACAGGCTTCCCCGTTTTGGGGGGCCCCCCTCGCTGCAAGCCCGCTGGGGGCCTCCTCCAGCTGAGGCGGTGAAAAGAAAGTACTCTGGAAAATTTCCTTGAACAGCCCGGGAATCGTTCCGTCTCAAACAATTTGCGTTGCCGAAAGCCATAACCGCTCAAAAAATTTTTTTTGAATGCTTAAATATAGAATGTGTGCTTTTGTCCTAACTTTATTTTTTCAACTTTCTGTACTTTTTTAAATTTTATTATTTAATGCTTGCTTAAGTGTCTTGGACATAGATTTTTTCAATTCAATTTGAGGCAACAACTGTATGTCAAGGAGAAATTGCATCTGTAAAGAAGATGTAAAAATTTTCAATGGGCTGGGAAAATTTACGGTTCCATGTAAGGCTTTGGAACAGACTCACATGGCACGCTAGATTTTCCCACACCGGAGAGAGACAGAGAGAGGAAGTTTGTGTAAATACATGAGAGAAGAAACAGAGCATCCCACGTGAACAGGTAAACTTGAAAGTGGCACATACTTAAAAACTACAGATCCTCAGGCCACATGCTGCATCCATAGCATTGTGTAAAGTAAAAGGGTCAACTCCAAAGAAATCTACAGCATACATCTGACAGGTGATGTTGACACAAAGTTCATACTACATGGATTTGCAACTCTTTTATTATTTACTTCTATTTTGTACCTGCAAAAAGATCATTTCTTTCCAGTCTAGCTCAGACAAAGACGATGTGGCAAGAACTCAAAATATTTTAGGTCTAAAAATAAATAAACCGTCACCATTATTGTTAATACACTCTCTTTGCAGTTTACTACGAAAGTCAAAAAGATGGACATATCAGGCCAACCTTGTAACTCATTTGTAGATTTAAAAAGATCCATCTGTGCAGTAAATGTTACTCTTTTTGTTGTGTCGCTTAAAAAAATTGGAATCAGTAGGTTTTAGCCTCAAGGAAAAATCCTTCCTCAATACAAAGTTGATTAAAAACAATGCAAAAAAAAAAACAGATAAATCTCCAAGGTACTGATCAACTCCTGGAACATCAGAAGGGATCAATATTTGTTACTGACACTGAAATATGTCACTCACCAGAGTTACTAGTAAGATTATCTTCATGTAAAATAAAACATGATTCTTCACAAAATAACTTGATAAGAAATATGTCAGATTGAATTGCACAAAAATTCTAAAAAAATAATGTATTTTCATGTGAATATAGAACATCTTCAAAAAAAATTATATATTTTGTAGGGTTAAAAGCTTCAGATGAAAGTACCTTTCTTTCTTTTAAGCCAAGCCGTTGTATTTCTTTGTGTTTTGTCTAATAACACCAAACAGAGCTGGAGTGCCTGCAAACAGCAACACTTACTTTACCCTCTGCCTTTAGTGATTAAATATTTAGATATTCACGTACTATGGAGGTCTCTTCATTCAGCTGAAGTCTTTCCTCTTCATAGCACAAAACAATCATTTCTTGAAGAAACTCACACTTCTCTGAAACATCGATTAGATGAGAAGACGCTGCACTGTTGCTCTACTCGGCGTATCACTGCCCTTGAAGTCTGATGTATTTTCATTTCACTACTGAATGCCTCGTTTGGACATTCGGACAATTATAAAAACGTCCAGAAATATATTTAGTAAATCAGAGGTTGGCAATGTAGGATATTTATTAAAAACACATGCCTAAAATCTAACCTAGACGAGTCTCCTTTTGTATAAATTAGGAATACCGTGCATATAAAACACTGATTAGCTGTTATCTTTGTAGTTTCCCCCATCTCAGTCCATGATTGAATTCACCCACCACCGCCTCACCTTTCCCTTTAACTCACTCAATCCATTATTCACCGACGGCGGACAACTCATCCACCACGCAACATATTTAAAAAACACAACGCCTCCCTATGCATATAACACCCGCTTTAGTTGGAAGAACAGAGTTGCATTAAAACGTGTCAATATTCTAATAACTTGCAATCTTTCATTTTGAATATCTTCTTTTTTTTTTACCACAGGTGGAATAGAGATGTTCCAGTTTGCCTCCAGGGAATGTTTTCTGGTTCCTCAGCTTCTGTTGACAACGATGTGGGCGCTCTTTACCTTTCATTTCCCTGCCAGGCAAGGTCACCTGCATCATTTGCATTTCGTGGAATTGTTTCAGAGGAGAACATTCTGACTTGTATTAATGTGCGTGTACATGCCACTTTTTCCTGACACGTTCTGAATATTCAATACGGTCCACAGGTAAAGTCAATAAATGCATTCAGATTTTATGAAAATGGATCGGGAACGGGGATGCTCTATGGAAATTGCGTCTTTGGGAGGATGTGTCGACTCAGATGTTATAAGAATCTACATGTCGTCCTTGAGGCGAGTTCTGGCAAACTTTTCCGACGTTTGCCTGCGCGCCGCACATTTGTGTCAACTTATGCGCGCAGGCATGCGAAAGAAAGACAAAGAAAGCTACCTGTGCTATCAAAAGTAAAAGAAGAAAAACAACAAATAAACACACCAGGTCTTCCACACAGAAAAGATCCTGTTTAAAAGACTTGAAGGTTAAGTTTCTCCGCTTACAATGCAATGTAGACAAAAATCAATTCGCATCGGTATGCTAAACGAACCAGAACCGTTCCTACATCATTTGACCTGACATTTTAAGATATCCTATCGTCTTTCTTGTCAAAGTGAAGTCTGTCTCACCGAGTGCTGTTTAAACTGTCGTCATTATGGGACTTCTCCTGGCAAATGAATTCTGATATTAAGACAACCAGAACAAAAGGTGAGGCTTTAAGATGGAGGCCCAGAATTCACATATGAGACTCTTGATTTGAAGCAAGAAAGTAATTTTTGATTTGTTACTCCATCGTGTTGATGGAATCGGCTAATGAATATGTCATTAAACATCGATACGACTCCAACGGCGTGTACATATCAATCTTGATATCACAAAATTTTTATTAATTTGTATAGCACATTTAACCAGCAAGGCATTTCAAAGTGACTTATCAGGTGACAAGATACTACAAATTATACGTATTTCTTAAGTCTAGCTACCCAGCGTTCAACTCTTCATCTTTTGAAATTCTTGAGTTTAAAGTACTCTGCATGTCTTGCACCAAAATGGAGAATTAATTTATAGAGCACCAGTTTTAGGTATACTGATCACTCGAAGTACTTTACGCTAACAATACCCATTGACACACACGCACCTGCTGACATGCACGGAAATGTAGATCAGCAGGTAACCTGGGGTTAATATTTAGTTCCAACAAGTTGGAAATGAACCTACAGTCTTCTGATTGCAAGGTGATTACCAATGAGCCACAGTGTATGTGTGATTCACTGCGTCTCAAACCCTTAGCTGTGACTCTTCTGCCGGTTTTACTAAAAGAAAATGAACTCCAAACAAAATTGGTTCTGCAAAAGGTTTACAAGTGATCACATTTTAGCCATCAATGCCTGAACATTTGTAATGGGTAAAGCAAAAGCCTGCAGCTTTATATTGCCTTATCAGCACGTGCTGAAGGATGGAGAGCTGATATTGTGCAAAAATATTCTTGTTCTGGTTGTCAGAAATGCTCAAAAATAATAAACCTTGTCATTTTTTTCTGCTCAAAAAAAAGCACAGTTAAGCTGTTTATCCTTGAATGCAGCACAAACTTGCAGATGTAGAGCAGTGCGACCGGGGCATTAAAGACCTCTGACACTGCTACCCTCCAACTGCAAATCCCTGAAATCTTTTCACTCTCAGCACTGCACCTCTGTCCTAGTTTCTTGCATCATCACAGAGCAAAGCCCAGGGCAAACTGGCCATTATGATGGAGCAAAAGGATCCCCTGGCACCTTACACTAAACAGACCTGCTCAGCGAGCGAAGCCAAAGGCCCCACGTTGACCTCGCAGGGCTTGAATCGGCTTCAGATAGACGGATGTTTTACCGTTATAAGTGCTCTTCGGAATAAAAACGGGTCTGTTTGTGGCTGGGAAATATTGCGTAAGCTTGTCCTTGTGGAGAACTTTTAATTATATTTTTCCCTGACATGTTAAAGGTTTCTTTTAACTCATCTTTTTGGTATGTTTATAAAAAAACAACTCTTGTTTATGCAATTTAATCTGACAGTTCCCATCTTCATGAATACTAACTTCAAAAATAAGGCATTCTTTTCATTTCGACAACCAAAAGCGTCGCTCTGATCTAGAATGACCTTTAAAAGTTATTTTGTATTTACACACAACAGATAGTGTGCAGTCACAGTTGCCTACTAAAATAATTTAATCTGGCCTCTTTTTAACACAGAATGCTAAAATTGCTAAATTGCTAAAATTTTGTTAAATTACAATAGATGTTAAAGTGGTGGCTGATTAAATATTTCTTGGTTTGTTGTTTGAATATCTGCTTGTTTCATTCTTTTTACAAAAGCACAATTTTACAAAGAACCATGAATCCTTTCACATTGTTGCCGCATTACAAGCAATCTTTATTTTACTGGAAATGATGGTGAAAAAATAACAGTAAATATAAATGTTTTTAAGAGTCATTAGTTAATAAATAAGATCCAGTAAAAAACACTTTTCTCTAGACGTCACTGTTTTAGTCTATTTCATTTATCGAAGAATTTTAATTTACAAATAAAGGAGGCAAGTGGACTTTTTCAGCACCATTTATCCACAAGCTAATTCAACATAGATAGAAATTTTAAAAAATCTGAGATAAAAAACACCAAAACAAATCCAAACATAAGCGTCACAAAAAAAAGCTTTAAAACTTGGTACAGAATTCAAATAGAAAATGTAAAATATCTAAATTAGACCAAACAAATCCGCATGATGGCATAGCAATAGCAATAATTGTGCTTTATCAGAAACACAATGTTTACATGCCATGGTTCATATCTGAGAAGCAACACTAAAGTGTACGTCAGCCCCAGACTATTTATAGCGCAGACCAATGAGATTCTACATTATATCCTGTGAAAAACAGGAAGCCGGTGAAGCTATTAAAAGGAACTAGTGCAACGTGATCCATTTCTGTGGTTGGTCAAGAGTCTGGCGGCCGCATTTTGGTGAGACACCGCCTGATTGATTTTTACAGAGACTTGTAAAGATAATATTACTGCAACATAACCGACTGAAAATAAAGGCGTGCACCAATATTTGTGTGTCCTGTGTTATGTAGGAAGCCCTTAACTCTGGCAAGGTTTTTTTTTGTTTCTTTGTTTAGCTGGTTGATTTATTTATAGAAGTGATTTGGCTGTAAAAGACGAGTTGTGATTTCTGAGCCTATATATTTGGAACCAAACACGATTACTGTTTTTTCCTTGACATTTCAGCTGCTGCCAGGACCTTGGCTGTGGTTCACTATTCCCATGTGAAGACAAAAAAAATTAAAGTTATATCTAATCAGCAAAGATGCAGTAGGAGTCAGTCCTCTGTCCTCTGATCTAGTAGCGTCATATAAATTTTCAAACAATTTGGCAATAAGCTGGAGCCCTGTGATTTTTTTTTTAGTGGCAGTTTGCTCAATCTTCTAGATCAGAATCAATTTAGCACAGTGCCAGAAATCACTTTCCAATCTGTCAGTCAGGATGTTATGATCCACTGTGAATCTACCTAACCTATCCAAACAAGGCTAAGTTGACTGAATGCTACGGAGAGCATTAATCTAGAAACACACCAGATGTCCCGGCAGTAGTATTGACACCTAAACGTTATGATGATTTTTCCTCTGCTCCAGATAGACAAACATAAATTAGTGCCTATCATGTAAAATCCCAGTAAATAAGCTGAAGCTGGTGGCTATAAGAATGTGACTACATTTAATAATACTTATATAAATATGCTGAAGGACTGGATGTAACTTTAAGCTGAGCTGTTTTTAATGTCATAAAAACAGACAGACGGTATCTTTTCCTTTGTAGTTTGTACACAAATATTTTCCGTGTGCCGCACGAAAGGTGCCATCAAAGTTGGATAAGTCTAAATAATGATCGAGAGATCTTAAACAGCTTTGCACTTTCTACACCGAAAGAAGAAGAAAAAAAAGCATCAAAGGGATCGACTCTAAATGATCTGCTGCTTCCTCAGCTGTTTCAGTGTCTGCAGAGTTAATCGCATTGTACAGTTATGATCATTGTCGAGAATTAATGTGGCATCCGCAGGCTTTTTAGCCTGTCAAGTCAGCTTTCTCCAGCAGTCTGTTGGCGAAAGCAGCAGACAAGCGTTATTAACTTTAAACTACAATCCCCGCCAAAGACATGTGCAAAAATACATCTTAAAAACATCTAAGCTCATTATCTTTGCAGTGTCGGCGGGGGGGTTGGGGGGGGATGCTGGGAGGGCGATGCCTGGATGAGCTGCAGGTTCACACCCAGCAGACTAAAAGTGTGACACTGATGGGCCACGGATTTCAGATTTCGCCCCCCCTTTTCCTCCCCTTCCCGCTTTGCAATAATCCCCATTTCAGCTCGCAAGACTTTTTTTTTTTTCCTTCAGATTTATCTTTCTCTCCTTTTCTTCGCATCTCATATCTAAATGTTAATCGGCCGTGCTGCCACACGTTCCAAATAAATCTGCTCTGAGCCACGCAGACAGAATAAAGGCTGATGGATTACTCGCATTTCTTTATCAGGTGGAAACAATCATTAAAAGTCAACGTTCTAAAGATAAACTGTTTATAAACCTCAGGCCCAAAGATGTGTATTTAGCCAACTACCTCCTTTTTTTCCCTAAAGCTTACTTTATGTCCAATTATCAAACAGGAGGACAAACTTCTGAAGGCAACTTGGTCACACAACACAATCCATTAAATATTTGTCCAATGAGCTGCACAGACTGGGGGGTCAAATTACAGTGAAAGCTCATTAAATTTGCACTTCGCTGAAACCTGCTGAATCCCGCAGTGAAAGCATTAGTTTATCTTTTAGAGATGTGTTATACCTGAGGTCCAAAGCTTGCCTTCAGACTTCAGGTGCATCAGAAATATCTACTTCTTTTATTTATGTCATCTCACTCCCCACGCAGATTGGCTCCCAGATACAAGGAGCTTATTGTTCGCGTGTTATTCTGCTCTTGATAAACCGTGTGACTTGATCTGGACTCGGCAACATCATGCACAGGAAACTCAAATTTAATGGCAATTCAAATATATACATATTCCTGGTTTCAGTCTGCTCTCTCTTCACTGCGCGGTCTAACTACGTATTTACATTCTGAAACACTGACACATGTTTACAGTCCGTCAGTCTGGCAGACAGCTCAAGCTAAATTTGCTAACGCTGCTATCGGCAGCATGAAAGCTCATCATATCACACAGCGGTCAAAGTTTAACCAAGCTCAAATTTGACCTCTGCAAGTAAAGCTGAATAGCTGCCTGCTACACAGTGGCTAAGCCAGCAGTCCTCCATGAATTTCTTTTTATTCAATTTTGTTTTTGAGAAGAGAATCTTGCCTTTTTGTTAGCACGGATTATTATAAGTAGTAGTTGTAATATTACCACTATGTGCTGAAAGTTACTGTTTTCTGTTATTGTTTGCTGTCAGATTGTGTCACGACAAAACCATTTCCCTTTGCGCTCAGATTTTTAAGGGGTGTTACTCTGGGATGACTTTAGTGTGATAGATGCTAAGTGTGACAAGAGAAAATTTAGGAAGAGTGCCAGCCACAGAATACTAATCACCAAACTTGTCACAACAGAGCCAGAGATGGTGTTGCCACAGAAACACCGGCTGAGAGGCAGGTACTCAGCTTTACTGCTAGTAGAAATGATTGGGTCTAATTTGCTGGAGCAGAATTTCTAATTTTTAGCAAACGGCAACAACACAATTGTGTCCAAATTGTGCAATTGGTGAAAAGTCACCTTATAAAGCCTGCAAGAAGGTTTTGCAAAAAGTATAAAGGTCAGATGTATGCTAAATATGTTGAATGACACCTAATCTTTTAAACTTGTGTGTTGTACCACGATTCCCGTACGTAGGCGGCAGTAGTTTTTCTATTTAACTTTTTCTTTTGGGATGAGCTATAAAGGCAGTTGCCAGGCACAGAAAGAGCTGGTGGAAGATGGACACCTACACAGCATGAGAAAATAATGCATGTTTGTCAGTTGTGCTTTGACAAATAATAAAAAAAAGCCTTTATGTGTGGTGCAGTCAATGTTGATTTGCCACTCCATGTTAGCTGTTGAACAAATTCAGCCTGAAATGAATCGGGAAGCAAGAAGGTGCCCAGCATATGCTGCTACATTAGTCTCTGCGGTGCGCTTCAGAACCACAAAGAAACACAAAGTGCTTCATGATATAACAGAACTAATTCCAATGCAAATATATGACGGGCCAGCTTCAATGTTTGCCCATAGGTTGACAAGAACAAACGCGATATGGAGATTCTCCCTCATTCTGCTTCACCTAAAAAAAAAAGCCAAGGGCAAATGGAAATGGTTTAGTGGGGCGGATCGGCCCCAGCGCAACTCTGGCAGGGAACTTTGGTCTGCTCTTTAATTAATGTGTGCCAATGTTTTGGAATGTAAATATGCAGCTAAGCAGACAGACTGTGCAGTGGAGTGAAAAAAGTCTGACCTCGGGAATATGCATATATTTGACTTTCTATTAAATTGGAATTTTCAGTCATCCCGCAGATGATGCTGCTGATTCCAGATCAAGTCGCACAGTTTATTAGGCAGATGATGAATTCTGCCTTGATCCGCTCTCAGTCCTCTGCCCTGCATAATTTCTGTCAGTGCCGCTGTTCACAGATGGAAAGAAGTCTAATTCGCGACATTAAATCCATGTAACCCTTGAGGCATCGGGCACGTGATGTCAAACTGGGGTTAAGACAGACCTGCCATCGACAGTCAATTGAAGTTTTATTTTAGCATCAGTTAGTTAGTGGCCAAATTAAGCTATGAGCAGCTCCATCTTCTGATTCAAATGGTTGCAAATTAAAATAAATGTAAAAACCTTTCTGCAATCAACTCTGCCAGAGTTCCAAGCATTCGCTTGGTGCACTTTTTTTTCTGAGATCAAGAGTATATTATAAGCCTAAAGTTAGTCGTCTTTATGTATTCATAAACCAGTTTTGACATCTGTTTGGGATCATTTTCCTGTTGGAACACCCACATAAAATTCAATAAAGTTGTGTTCAGTAGAAAACGAACAGTTCAAATGTGTTCATAAAGGTCAAAAAAACTATCATGACATCACGAGTGTATGGAAGTATTTCACCAGAACGGTTCAAAAGCTCGACTGACACCTTCGCCACGCAAGGCATTGATCAACCCAGTTTATTTCCCCCATCTGGCATCAGATGAGGTCGGTTCAGTTTTTTTTTGTTTTTTTTTTTGTATGGCATCAATTCACAACAAATGTCTCAATGCACTTTAAGAAAACATGTAAATTTAGTTCAATCACACAGATATATCCCAAGTTAATTACATACTTTTCAAATGTATCTTAGTTACTAAAAGAAAGTTCAGTTACTCATTCAAGTTGGGGAAAAAGTTTTCCATCTGACAAGACTCAGGAAATCTTTGACATGTAGCATTCACTCATGAGGATGTGTTGTCATTTGTGTTGTGTTGCACAGTAAAATTACTAGGTTCAATTTAGAAGAACATACTAGACATCACCTATTCAAAAAACAATTTTTCTCTTTTTCACCTCCGAGTTTTGATGTTGCATAAAAACATTACTAGGAAATATCCATAAAAAAGCAACTACATGTTAACAGACTTGCCTTCCTTTTTAGGCTGCTGAGATCAAATTAAAGGTCTTGAATGTAATGTGACAAAATGAAACTGAATTATGGATCATCAGTACAAAAGAATTTTATTTTTCGCAGCATAAGATCAAATGCCAAGGAACACTCAAAGACTAATGAGTTTACAGACCACAGTTGGTGGCCTTTGAAGGTTTTTAATGGAGCTTATTTGCGATGACAACAAATTTATATTTGTAGTCATATTCTGGAACATAATGTGTTGGCTGTGGTATTTTGCCCTTTTATTGCTCCATGTAAGCACAATCTGTTCCGCAGTCGCTAAATCATATTTCCAAAGTATCTTCAAAACCAACTACAGCATTTTAATGAGAAAGTAATAATAATGCTATGAAGTCAGGAGGTAAAGTATAAATCAATTAGAAGAAGACCATTATACTGCAAAGGGAAGCTGAAAAGGGGCAATTGTGAAGTTAGAGTAAGTGGCAATAACTGAAAAAAGAGATAAAGTGACTTTAAATGCCACCAATGCTTCAGCTTAGTTATAGAGAAATATTTCAGTGAGCATGTTGCTAAAGAGACCCAATTTTGTATTGTTTTAATGTGGCAAGAAGCTGTTTTAAGAAAATAATTGAATTTAAAATTATTATATTTATCCATTATCATCAACATGTAAGTTGGAGAAAATGTTGAATAAATTGTCATATCAGAAAGAAAAGTTAAGACTTAAATCTTCTTTCAATGGCAGCAGCAAGATGTAGAGGTTTGATCGAATGATTGCTTCTGGATGCTTTTTTTTTTGGTGTCCCAATAGGAAGAGTGTTTGTCAAAAGAATTCAAAATGTGTCAGACTTTTGCATATTTTATCACAATATTTGTTTATGATTTCCTTCATTTTTTTAGGCTGACTAGACTTAGTGGATGATTGTCAGAGGCATACATGACTTAAAATTGTTTACAAGCAAAAATCTGAAAAGTGTGGCTTCTGTTTGTATTCGGTACCCGTCCATCCAATGTCTGTAGTCAAAATTCAGTGCAATCAGCTGCCATCAGACGTCACCTAATAAGTAAATACAATGGGTCTAATCTATTCACTGATTTTTGAATCATTCCAAATTACACTGAGAAAATGTATCAATCCTGTGATGTTTTTCTAGAAGCATATCTAAAATATTCAAATTGGTGCCGATGAAAAATAAGGAAAGGAATTGTCTTCCTTTTCTTATGAGGAAAGGAAGACCATGGATATTAGCATTTTAGTAGTGTCAAGAGGTTTCACAGTGGGTATTGATAAATATTAAAGTATATTGGGGCCTGTTATAGCAATGCAATGCCTGAAAGAGAGCATTGGAATGCCTTGCTTTGCCAGGCATTGTAATTTTGTTAAGTCTAAGCAGATAAGCAATATTTCAAAAGAGCTTATGTTTTATAAACAATAATATTACTTGTTATTAATTTGGCGTTAAGAGTTGAGTGCTTTTTTTCTGGTAACGAACTGCCACAAAGTATAAGTCAGATTTTTACTTTATGTTGAATTTCTGTTTTGTAATATATTTACCACCAATGACAAGAATTGTCCAGTTGGCAAATTTAGGAGAAAGGTGAATATATATAGTATAAGATAAGTAGTATTTCAAAAGACCAGAGGAAATCTTATGTTTTTGAACAATAACAATATTTGTTATTCTGTTGCTAAGAGACGAGTGTGTTTTCTGGTAACCAAGTGCCACATCTGATTTTTATTCTTGCAACATTTACCAACTGTAAATTTGCTGTGTCGAAACAAATAAACAATATTTCAAAAGAGCTTATGTTTTATAAAGGATAAAATCCCAACATGCTCATAGATGTCTATTAATTTGGCGTTAAGAGATAAGCGCATTTTTCTGGTAACAAACTGTCATGAAGTATAAATCAGATTTTTACTTTTGATTTGAATCTCTGTTTTATAATACATTTACCACCAATTACAAGAACTGTGCAGTTGGTGAATTTTGTAGAAACATTTTTGATGTTTTTTTAAGTAGTATAAGATAACTAGTATTTCAAAAGAGCAGAAGCAATCATGTTTATTTATTGAACAATAACAATGTTTGTTGGTAATCTGTTGCTAAGAGACGAGTGCGTTTTCTGGTAACCAAGTGCCACGAAGTAAATGTCTGAATTTTACTTTTGAAAAATTTACCAACTCTAAATTTGTTGTGTCAAATAAGCAGTAGCCTACTCCAAAAGAGCTTATGTTTTATAAACAATAATATTACTTGTTAATAATTTGCCATTAAGAGAACTGCCACTGGTAACGAACTGACCCGAAGGTTAAATCAGATTTTTACTTTTGTGTTGAATGACTCCACAACCTACTGAGTACCTTGTAGCCGACTTTGGTATTGATGCCAATTTTTAGCATCAGAAAGATGGTACCAACCGACAGTTACACTTTGGCAGGCCCCATTTAAGTTTCTTCATAAATGTTCTAGTTTGATTTTCAAACAGGGATCTCAAGTATTCTTGGATTCCAGCTACTAAGAGATTGTTGATGTCCCCAACCCCGCAAAAACTGGGGGTCTGATGTCACAACCGTACCATGCCAGGGACTGCGAAGTTCCTTAAACTAAACTGTAATGAAGTTTAGCACAGGTCCTCAAATATGTGTGCAGAAAACAAAGCCGCAAAAATGAAACTTTAATGTGAAAGCCTGAAAAATATTTATGGTCGCTATTAAAAAGCAATAACAGTAAATGTGTCAGGAGTTCTTAAAAAAATATGTAATTATACTTCAAGGTTTTTCAAGTCTTTATTTTACATTAAGAAATTAGTTTTGGTGAGGAATCGTAACAGATAATGTTCTTAATCTTACTCTAGGCATCGTGCTGTTATGAATTTGTTTCTAAAAGAGAAACCTCAATGAGAAATAGAGCCCCAAGACAGCAGGGCTGTTAGGCTATTAAAGAAACAACAACAAAAAAGGAAAGGCTTGGGAAACTGTACACATTTACTCGGACCTCATTGGTTTCCTTTAAAGACCCACTGTTTCCACACGTAAAAACAGAAAATCCCAACATGCTCATAAACGGAAATAACGACGCCGATTAATTCATCTCAAAATCCCACACATGCAGGGAGGAACAATTTTACATCATAAGAATCTCTTCCTGTTGGGTTTAGACATGGCTGAGATGTAGCAGCAGCAGCAAGAAGTGCGCCTAATAATAACAGAACCTAAAAATACACAGGTGAAAACTCTGCGCTAACCGCAGGGACCTGGTTTCACCGTCCACTGAGGGACCACGCTGACTAATGAAGTTGGGAAGCTTAGAGCAATTAGACACATCAAAGCTTGAATCTGAAAATTAATTAGGCTCTCCTCTCTTTCGGAAGGAGCATCAGCTCATACAGCATCTAATTAGCATAGCGCCATCAAAACATGCAGGTGCCTGTGTTGTTGCTGCTAAGACCACTTTGGGAAATGTGTGCTTGTATGTTTTTTTTGTCGTTTCTTTTGTTGTTTTGTTTTTCAGATGTGGCGAGGGTTTGGGAGGGGTGTTGATTAAAAGAGGGATATTATCAAAGCAGACAAAACAAGGGCCTGTAAGGGATTGGATGAAGATGACATTTATTAAATTGTCAACGGTTCAGCGCAATCGGCGTATACTGAGCAAGTATTCATGTCCCTTAAAACTTTTCACATTTTGTCACATTACAGCTACAAAACTCAACGCATAGTAGAGCTTAGCCGTCTTAACGTCTGTTAACAAATACAGCCATTTATTTTTTTGGTGAGGATTTTGTATATTGAAAACAGAAACAGTACGGCACAACTCACCATTTATTCTTTCACATATGAGCACAGGTCAATGGAAGTGATTCTAATATAAAGCACTTTGAGTGGTTGGTATGACTTGAAACTTTTTAATATGTAGCTATATCATCCCAATCCACACTGACTATCCATAACATTACACACCATTTGTTTTCCAGTGTGTAGCCTGGTTGAGTCTGGGATGAAAGGTCACTGAAACAACCCTAAGAAACACAGCCAGGACTACCATGGTCCAGTTTTGACCATGGCATGTTCACGCGTCATAAAGTCCAGTCACAAATCAGACATAAATACAATTGATTATCAAGCAAGACTTCACTGATTGATGTGTTGATCTGTCAGGTAAAATCTCACTAAAAACCATAGAGACCTCTGTTTGTATCACAATAGTCCAATCAGTGTGAGTACTTTTTTGTTGTTGTTAAAATTCAAACTTTTATTCATTAACAAACACTACAAATACCAGTATTTCTAGCCTGCCTCATGTTTCATTCATCTCAATTTTTTGCACTAAAAGCTTCCCCTAACTTAAACTTGGGTGTGTCACATGAAAGGGAGCTAAGTTGACTCTTGTTAACTTTTTTTTGTTGTCTTTTTTTTTGGTAAATGTCAAAAGAAGAGCCGACACGTGCTGAACTCTGCGGTTGTTTTTGCAGAACTTCATTAGCCACCCCGATCCGGTTGTTGCCGTGTGAAGTCACATCAAAGCCTGGGCAATCACATGCTCATTCACACTAATGAAGAGCTCCTTCAAACAGAAGCGCTCATTATTAACGACACCTGATTTTAAATGCGATGTGTTTTATGTTAATTTAACCCCCCTCCCTCTCTACCCTCTGCTTTCTCTCTCTCCGTTTTGGCCCTATGCAGATTAGTTGGGATGAAATCTAGAAAATTATTTATTCCTACTTGCACAGTGAGCCTTACCCTGAATGCGCTTTGCATTTCTTCCTCACTACCTGGTTAGGATGACAAAATAGCTAAATACTGTGTAAATTTTCATCGATCGGTTATGTGACAGTAATCTGGGCTTTTTAACCTGCTTCCTCGTGATAATATATTAATCATTTCCCTCAGCCACTCTGCTGTGAAAATTAATGTAGCCCAGTATGTTTTCCCTTTAGGCTGCACTTTGATTAATGAGCCTCACTCATTTTGTGTTTTTCTTTTTTCTCCCTACTTTACTAAAGGGAGTAAAAAAAAAAAAGCATCCCAATAATGTTGCTCAAGTTTCCAAACAACTGACATCCATCAGTGCAAGTTTTAAGGACGCGGCTGTCGAGCAGAATCATGCAGAGGGCGCACACGCTGATCAAAGATGAAAATGATCTCCGGTCGCTCAGTAGGTAACGATAACAGAGAGCCGACTCAGATTTTACAAGTCAACACAGTGACGATCCTCGAGGAAAACAAAAGTTCGGACTTGGGGTGAGAGATAAATCCAAGCTACAGACAAAGTCTATATTTCTGTGTCCCAGCAGTTTTGCTCTAATCTGTCTCTCTCAGCCCTGTAAGCTATTAAAGGCCAGACAAAAGGCAGTCCAGAGTTAAGCGCCCTGCGGGGAGATCTTATTTACAGTGTAACTGCCATTTTGACTGCCTGCCACCTCTGTCTTGCTCCCGCGCTTCCACACCCCCTCTGCCCCCCCATCTCCATCTATGATTTTCTTCTTTTCTGTTTTCCCCCTTCCTCGTCTCAGTCTCTCGTTCTTTTACACTTCCATCTGCTGCTGCGGGCTTTTAATCTCCAGCAGCTGAAATTCCATCTTTCAGCTCGGCTAGCTCAGCCTTGAAAGGCTTTGTGTTCAACTTCTTGTTTCTGACTCGACGTTTAATGGAACTATTGTTCAGTTTGAGGCACATCCCATTAGCCAGGGCCAAGAGTGGTAGAGAAACATAAGTAATAGGAAGGCTGCTCTGGCCATTTCTTTTGGTCTCACCACCAATAAGACAGAATTACACACCTCTGCTGCAACACACAGCAACAGGTTAAGATGTGGTACATCTTGATTGGAAACTTTCAAGTCTTTGGTTTTCTTTTTTTTTTTCGCCCCCCCATCAGACCAAGATAAGTTTCTTCTCCTCTGTGCTGTGCTTTCAGGAAACATTCCTGGAGCTTTTTTTTTTTTTTTTTACGTTTAGATCTAATGCAGAAAAAAAAATAAAGAAAAAATAGTTCAAACCGAAGCCAGAGGGGGAAATAATCAATATCATGACACTCAGCTTTTCTCCAATCTGTCAGCAGGAAAATATACCTGGGGAAGAATTCATCATTTGCATAGTGTAGTAGTACCTTAAAACAGCCTGACACAAGTAATAAAAATGTATTAGCTCAGGACGTAGGGGGGCTGTGTTGTGCTGAGTGTGTTGCCTTGCGGTGCTGAATAAGCTAAGGCTACAAAACTTGCTCCTGGGTTTGTGGCACGATTCCACAGAGAAAAGGCTCCTGTAATTGTAAAAGCTGACACTCTGAGCACGGTGTTTCTACCAACTCCCTCAACATGGAGATTACTTGTACTAGGGTTAGCTTTGTTGCTGTACTGCCTTAGGGATGCTGACTTTCTGACAGTAGAAATTTCCCTGTTCAGGAGTGCATAAAAAAATTGAAAAACAGACCCAAAACAAACAACATTGTGGATTTCTGGAATATGATTTTAGTTAAACTTCAAGAATGTCCACAAATGTAATAAATATTGAAAGTTCTGATTTTCAAAATGTGTTTAGCTGAGGAAAGGAGCTGAGATTTATAAGGATGTGAATCTGGTTTTCTGTTTGTGAAAGAGATTTAACTCCGATATCTAAAGTTGAAACACACATCTTTGCATGCGTTTATTATGAATATAAAGGGAAAGGAAGGTAGCGTCATGGAGCCGTATATTCCCTTCTACTTAAAAAAAACAAAAGCAAAAACAAATGCAAACATAAATTAATCAGGCTGCATGCATAAAGTATGTGCAACTCTGTGAAAAGTATGTGCCCCGTAACAGATTTTCTCCGCTCACGTGTTGCAGATCATTAAACAAATATTATCAGACAAAAATAACCACAAGTAAACAAATAATGCAGTGCCTAGATGATTTCATTTCCCTCAGGTATTTCTGCTTGAAAGCAGAATTTATAATTCCATCAATTACATCAAGTTTTCCCAGGCCTGAATAAGCAAAGCACCTCAATGCCATTAAACTGACAGGTCAAACTATTAAGACTGTAATTCAGAGAGGCAGCCAAGAGATCCTTGGTTACTGTAGGAACAAAGGAGATCCACTGGTCAGACTTTAAATCTGAACCTTAAAAGAAGAGTGGTAAGAAGAAAATAATAAACCATTTTTGGGGCAATGCAGACGTTATCAGCAACAGAAAAAAATAAAAGTGTTGATTAAAAGAAGGTTATTAAATGAGACCCCAAGAGAGAACAGTGACATACTGGCCAGAGCAAGGAAAAGATAAAAAGATGGAGAGTAAAATACTTGACATTTTTTGTTGTCATTCATTGAAGGTGAGGTCAGTCACTGTTCAAGCATCAACTGCACAAAGAGTGGAAGCTCAGCTCTTCACCTCACCTTTATTCCTTCTGAGCGACTTGAATGTACAAAGAAGACTGAAGGGTGCAAAAACCAATGGCAGCTTTCATCTGTAGAGTATCTAAAAATGCAACGGTCTATGAAATCTACCTGTGTTTTAACTTGACGAATAAGTGCCCATTTCTGACTTAAATAAAATGTGGGCTTTGGAAGCAAATGGCTGTTTTTTTTAAGACACAGACTATACAGAAAAACTTTTCTGATATGACCTTACGATGTCAATGTAAGGAACTTTTTGCATTTGTTTGATGTAAAAGGTTTGTTACGATTGGGTGGTAATGCATTATTGAGGTGTTGGTTCTAAGAAGCTAATTTTGATGTTCCAGTTTTAATCTTAAATAACAAAAAGGTACAGTACACACTCCAAATCACCAACCATGGGTGGAAACAAATGAGAATAATTATGGCCAACGATTTGCTGTACAAAAAAAGAAATAAATAAATAGAATAAATTAGTACAGTTCCTGCCAGCAATAAAACCAATATAGGGTAGCAAAAAAACACACATTTACCTTAGTAGTCAGTCACAGCCGTACTAAACAGATGAACATGAACAGCTGCAGTGGCAATGTAGTACACATAAAATATCAATAGTTCCTCAATAATAAATAGGCACACTGGCATACATCCTAAAAAACAAACACCAATTACCGTAACAGATACATTATAGGTATTAAAAGACATTAGTCTGGTGTCCAGATAACACCAAATGTTAGCTGCACCAGCACACAAACAACCACACTTAACTAATGAAAAGCGTTTACCTTACCTCCAGCAGTACAAATGTGCCACTTGTGAACTAGAGCTCAGTCTGTTTATACAGTACTGGCATAACTGATGCAGGGGACACGTGCAAAAATGTTCCCTCCACTTCCTGTATCTGTACCCTCTGTCCCACAAGCTTTTTTTTCCAGATGTTACAACAGTTTAAGCTTGTGAAATCATATTAGCACATCTTAATAGCCAATTAAACACACAACCAGGGCTTGTAGCTTGTTGATGCTGGTTAAACCTGTGGATCAGATCACAGAGGGGAGACCTGCTGAGCTGAGCTGCACGGTGTGTCACGTCCAGAAAATAGTCAGAGCCAAAAGGCTACAAAGCTTGTTATTTTTTCCCCCAAACCGGTTGTGTAAGTTGAGAATTGCTGCTGCATGTAGATAATGTTAGTCAATTGATAATTAGTTAAGCCATGCCAGTATATTGTTAATAAGACTCTACTATTGCTGTTGCCCAGTTTGGTAAATGTCATGAATGAAACCAATCCCCTTTAACTTGTACACAGATGTTATGCTTGCCATTGCTTTCCACATATTTAATAGAAATCCTTACTGTCACAATAGAAAGAGCAGAAAGTCAGGGAAGGAGACATTAGGCCAGAAGCCAGCAGCAGTACGACGCTGCAGGTCGTCTCAGGTAAGGAAAGAATACAACCTGATGCGAAAAAGAGAAGCGGAGGGAAGGCTATGTGAAGCAATTTCAACTTTCTGTAAGACCATGTTATAGCAAAACATAAAGCTTAGAAAACGTGCAACTTTGACCGCATTGTTTTGAAAAATGTGCCGTAAAACCGTATAGGCCTCGATTAGAAGGCAACTATTCAAGTATTGCTACTGACAATCTCCAACCTTGTGTGATCACAGCTTGCCCTGTGTTCAAGTCGGATAGAGCGCCACGTCACGAAGCTCAAGTTTCCTGAACATGACACCCCTGTCCTCCAATGGCTTCCACTGGAGTCATCCTTCAGTCCAAATGTTTCTTGGATCTCGCCAACATGAATAAATTTCCACAGTTCTGAAGGTAAAAGCACTATAGGAAAATTGCCCAATTAAGGACCTTGAACATTTTGAGGATCAGTGGTTATATCCCTGAATATTTATACTACACTTTACCCTGTCATCAATGACACCTTCTAATGATCACGAGCCGCCCAAACTAAATTGCATGCATATGCACATCAAATGCCCACACACACAAGGGATAGCTTCTCATTAAGGGCTAGAGTGACAACTCCCTACTGTCAAGCACACAGACATTATCGACCTTCTATTTCTCATCGTGAAAACGTCTCTGTGGGACGTTGACAGGGGTCAGTGACAGCAGAGAGCACAAATGCAGAAAAGGGATGGGGCTTGATTGAAGGATAAGAAGAACGACTTCATAAGCCGTCGAGACGTGACGACGTGTTTGGCCATAACATCGGAATAGCTTCATACACCCTTATCGTATATACGCGACTTAGAACCCACTATTTGTTCAAACGAGACTGGGGGTGGGGGGGAACGCCAAAGATAAGTTGCGACCACGCTTCCCTCGCTTCGTTGTAGTGCTTACAAGAGTAATTACAGTTTTCCAAGCACCATCCTCTCGTAGGAAGATTAAAAAAAAAGAAATTCTCAATCTATCTTATCCCAATCCAGCGCTTAACTTAGGACTAATACAAAAACATAAATCAAAGTGTATTACTGATGGGAGTGGTTTGACAAACTTCACATCTAGACTTTTGTTGGTTAATAGGTTGCATTAAGCCGGTCAAGTTGTGTGGTGTGTGATAAGGAGTCTCACAGGCCCAGTAGGGGCCTGCAGAAGCGCCTGTAATGAATGGTTGGAGCACTGCTGATGCACGGCAATCATTAACTGCCTGATAATTACTCTGGATACCTTGGCGAATATTGTGTGTGTGTGTGTGTGTGTGTGTGTGTGTGTGTGTGTGTGTGTGTGTGTGTGTGTGTGTGTGTGTGTGT